>JAEANM010029286.1:0-10212 GCA_017656035.1 Myanophis thanlyinensis | reverse complement strand
CAATACCTGATTGAAAACACTTGAATGAACCTCTGTTCTTCAGAGTGGGTAGTCTTTAAGGGGCTGAATAATTGTGTCAATGAAGAAATCACAAAAAGAAACATTTACTACTGTATTACAACAATTGATGTCATTATAGTTGCATTTGGTTCTTTAAAACGTCCTTGTAGAATTTCATTCTGAATACAATTACAAATGTACACTAAATTCCCAAAAACCCTTTACAGCATTGGGGGTTGCATAATTTTGAACATAACTGTAGCTCTCACCCCTTTTTTTTTTACAGAAAGAGATACAGATATTCTACTTCTGTTATGTTCAGTTCCTAAAATCATTTAGAGAATGATATACAAATCAAAATCAAAATGTTTAACTTGTCCCTATAAAACAGTGTTCCTTCGTTATTTTCTTTAGGCTGGAACTGTAGCAGATGGGAAGGAGTGTCCATAGAGTACATTCTATGAAACAATTGTTCCAGTAGGCTCCATTATTTGTTGAACAATTTCCAGCTGTTCCTTAGATGAATTTAATTGTAAGATTTAATTCTACTAATAAAGTGGCTTTGCTTTTTACCCTTTTTTGCTCTTGTCGCCTTTAAAACTAAGCGCTTTAAATTGTAAGCTCTTGTTTTAACTGATCATATGGAAAATATTCCAAGAGTAATTTCAGCTGGAACAGTACAGTAAACATGTGTTAAACCAGGCGT
The DNA here is from genome assembly GCA_017656035.1 of Myanophis thanlyinensis. Classification (NCBI taxonomy): domain Eukaryota; kingdom Metazoa; phylum Chordata; class Lepidosauria; order Squamata; family Homalopsidae; genus Myanophis; species Myanophis thanlyinensis. The sequence continues at coordinate 9,506 of JAEANM010029286.1, read as the reverse complement.
ATCCAAAATTTTGGCTTGCCTGGGCCACATTGAGTAAAGAGGAATTGACTTGGGCTGCATATAAAATATATAATATAGTAACTATCACTGAAAAATCAGATAATAATTTTAAAAGTTTATGATCTTGTGGAACTGCATTATTAGCTGTTCAGGACCATATGCTGCCCATGGGCTATGGGTTAGACAGGCCTGCTGTAAACAATTAAATAGCTAAGACGTAAGGACAGATTAGCATATTACTGGAGATATTAAATTTTCATCACTCATGCATTGAAATGCATGACAGGAATTGCCTGAACTAAAAAAAATGTCTAACATCACGTAAAATAAAAATAAAGATGTTTTTCTGATTTATTTTAATTGTGATAGTTATTCTACCCATTCACATTATTCTTAAAACTGTACCATCAGTGAGGGATAGGCCCTTATTAACACTATGGAAACTCTAAAGGAACCAGCAAGCCCATGATCCAGAGCAAATAACTTGTCAATCTATCACATTTAGATATTAAAAAAATTAGACTAGTATTAGGTTTAAAATCAAAGCCACAACTGGCGAACAGATGATCATTGTGCCCACTTATCAGTGTGTAGCTTTGAAATAATCAATAAAATTTTCTGATCAAGAGATGTTTCAGTAAGCAGATTTATTTTGTATGCTAGCCTCATAGGATCACTAGACTTCTAAAGAGATATGGATCCCATATTAAGCCAAATGTACAGATGATCTGTTGGAATGAATGAACCATGCCAAATATAGCTCCCTGTCTATTATTTAGGGTAACTTTCTTATCCTTATTGACAAAATTCAAGGAGCTCCCATGCCAGAAAAATGGACATCACTGAAAGTAAAAGTAGCAACCTGTTAAATGTGGTATGAGGATCTTTTTTTCAGTGGTTTTCAGTGTCACCTAGGGTTTAAGAGAAGTAGTCTGCAATACAATAGAATTTGAATTTTAGGAAAGTTTGGATTGACCAGATTATCAATCCAACCTACATTTTAAAGATGGACCCCAGGCTATCGATCTACCTGAAAGAAAGTTGATATTATAAATTGATATAATTATTATTGGACTTCAATAATCCCAAGACTTCCCCACTTCTACAATATATTGTTTGCTGATATGTGAAGAAAATGATATCTGAAAAGGAGCACATTATTCTGGATATTGAAGAGATTAGAGATTGTTGTTGTTCAAAGTTGTTGAAATTATTATTATTTGGGCCTATTAATCTTTATAGCAGCTTTAAAGGAAAAGAATGGGTGGCTGGATGGACAAATGTCAAGTGTTTCTATATCATTCAGATAAAGCTGAGTCTAACTGGTTTACAAGTCATAAGCAGTTTTTAACAAGCAAGACATGGTTCTAATATTCCTTTCGTAAAAATCTGGTTGCATCAGTGTGTGTGGGAGGTAAACTATGCAAGGTAATATTGCTGGATTAGCTGTTGTTATGGAGCTGATTGCTTAATTACTGTTTTGGATAATTTGCACACAAGTAATTTAATTTTTCAATAGTTAATGCAATCTTTATGCCTCTGGGTGAGATTATAATGCATTCTCACTGAAACATTTTCAGCAATACACATTTCAAAGAATAATACTATATAATTGATTTTTCACAGGGAAAAAAATAAAACCTTAGAGAGGATTCTACATTATTGGTTGGAAATGTACACAGTAAGCTAAAAGCACAATTTTAATCATTCAAAATAAAATAAATGTATATATTGACCATGAAACTAATAGTCAGACAAATTCTGTAAATGTTTAAATCCTACTTTTATTTTCTATTTGAAAAGAATGTATTTAAATGATAAACCTATAATATTAAGCAAAATGTGATTAGCATATCATTCTGCCAGGGGCATTATTGTTTATGATGTATCATTAAAGGTGCTAACAGACTGCATATTTCTAGCCCTTGGAATCTTGTTCAACTGCAAGGGAGCATGCCCAATAACAGTTTGTTTTATAAATAATCTTACAATAGTTTATTTTGACATCCCAGAATTCCCAGTCAATTTAGACAAATGGACATAGCCTCAACACCATAAAATTGGAGAAGTCCAGCAGTTTTCAGGTAATCCTTGCTTAATAACCATTTTGTCAGTGACATCCAAAGTTATGATTTAATTTTTCGGCCAATCTATTTAATTTTCGGCCAATCTATTTAATCTGTTTTAATTGTATTTTTAACTTTTGTTGATTTCGTTTTTAGAAGGCTGTACACCACCCGGAGTCCTTCGGGAGAGGGGCAGTATAGAAATTTTGCTATTAAATTAAATTAAATGATGACACTGAAAGTTATGACCAGTTCATGAAGCTGTGGCTGTCACAGTATACCCACAATCATGTGATTTAGGTGCTTGGCAAGTAGCACACATTTACAATGGTGGCAGCATCCCACAGTCATGTAATTGCCATTTGTGACCTTCATAGGTGACTTCCGATAAGGGTCAATAGGGAAGCTGGCAAGAAGTCACAAGCCACAGTGACATGACATTGCACAACGATGCTTGATGATTTGCTTAATGGCTGTAGCTAGAATTGATACCATAAGGTGCACACAGTCATGTGACATTTCACTTAATTACCACATCTTTGTGGTTATTTTTGTGATTTTTGAAGTTAATACTGGTATGTATGTGTGTGTATATGTGTGTGTTCATAAAATGAAAGTGATAATGGCAAACTTTCTCCAATTTCTTTCTTCATTCAAATCGGTTTTATTTTCACCCATTGGCTATTGTGCTTTGGAGCAGCAATATTTTGAATTGATTTTTTAAAAATAGCCTAGCTCAAATTAAGGCACTGCTATAGTATATTTGTTTTTGAAATTGCATGAATTAATTAAATGGGACAATACGCTCATCGAAAATGAATAGACAGATACTCGGTATGCCCATATTAAGGAGCTTAAAGAATTCTAAGATGGACAGACATGTCTTTTCCAGAATGAAAGATGAAATAAGCACTATTGGAGCTGTCAGGTGCTTCAGATCTTGACTCCAAAACCTAAAACATTTAACAAAGCAGGTTCACACCGTTTGTTTGATGTATCTCACATGGTGCGTATCAGCAGTTTTTGCTTCAAAGGGATGAAACTGAATTGGCATCTGTTACAAATGCTACTTCACTTCTATCAGAATAGTGAGGGTAAGTCAGGTCCGATGGTGGACAGCATTATCGTTCATAAAGAAGAAATTAATCTCATTGTTGCTGTAGAATCAACAAATTATTTAAAAATGGGCATCTGTTTTATACAGGAATAGGCAATTTGGAGAAGTCTGAATAGATGGACAGTACAAATGCCAGGAACTTATCTCAGTTTGGTGAAGCCTGTAAAAAAAAAGTTAGCATACTTAGCAGCTGTTCAAATAGCAGCAATTAATTGTCCCTTGAGGTCAGCCAGCAGTATTATAACATTCTTTTCACAACTTTTTAAAAGATACACTGATACAGTGCAAATATGTCCAGTTTCACAGAGGCTTCCTTGCTGTGCTCAGCAAGCTGGCTAAATCGCTCTGAAGAACCTTCCATTTATTTTTCTTTTGTTTGGCTAAGTAGATCACAGAAGGAGTCAAAGCTGACTTTGGCAGTTGTTTTGTTTTCCTGAGCCGAAGAGGAGCAGGACTTCAGAGAGCAGGAGAAATAACCTGCATAGCTCACTTCACACTGAGGTTCAAAAGAAACCTTTTCAGGTTCTGCGAAGATTCTTCTCCTGGTTTAGCATGGTGCTCGAGGAAGTAGAATAAAGTTCTGGAGAGGCCATGGGTTTTTAATTTTTCTTTTTGAAAATGAGAGGTTATCAGTCTAAAATTTCATGGATAACACATGAATCGGTTATTAAGACTCCTGCCAAGTTTCATGCTAACCACACTGATTTTGAAGTTAGTGAAGATGAAGAGAATGGTAACAGCATACCGTTTATTTATCCAGGCCTTCGTGTGAGCCACAGTGAAACAAAACTTCAAAAGAATCTGTATATATAACCTTCATTATATCTAATTTTTTGCAAGAGCAATTGGATAAATAGATTAAATGGGATGTGGGGGGTGATAGAATCAGTTCCAACACATGAACAATACGCACACATATAGACAAACCACAATTGACAACAGCAACAATTTGAATCATACAAAAGGTTGATTACATGCCTGGCATGCGCCAAGATGTTTATAAATTAGATATACTGGAAGATTTGAAAATAGCACACTATTTGCTGAAAGGGAGGCTGTAAACCCTCTTATGAATCAGAATTCCTCAGAGCAAAATTTCTCATAGATATTTCTTATTTTTACTGCTGTATTGAATAAGGCTGCATAAAACTTATGGGATCTTATACTTTTTTCCCTCCCATTTCCCTCCCTCAGTATCCTTTCCTCAGGAACCTAATAGACAGTTGTTTCTCTCCCCCCTCCCCCTTACCTTAATTTAATGGGTGCATCTGTATATCACAATAAGCTGTCATGTGATGTGTCTGGTTTGGGCTTAACGTAATTATACTCAGCCAATTGTGGCTGATTTAGGAAACTATGATTATGTAAATGGTCTGCAAACCATATCAAGTACTGACATATGCTAATATGTCAGGCAACCTTGTCTTTCATGAATTATGATTATGAATTTATGATAGTATAATATGATATAGTTATTATGGTTAACATTATTTCAATAATATAGAAGCAATACTAATGTAATGAACATTGATGTAAACATTATGATTACTGTTTGGCAAAAATATCTGTCCCGAGACGACACACTGCTTAATTGAAAAGGGAACTTTTATATGTTTTATGTGCACATTCTATCCCTTATGTACTAATGTGCAACATAGCAGAAAAGTACAAAACAGCAGAACTTGTATGGTGATGTCAATGTGCCAGATTTCTCATCAAAGCACCATAATAGCAGATACCTGTATAACTGAAATAAAGTCCTTCCTGAATAACTGTGGACAAAGTATCAGAGTAAAATCTCCCTCTTCCTCTTAAATATTTCTCCAACATTAAACTGGCAGCCAAAGTGTTAAAGTGTTTCAATATCTGCTGTAGATAGTTTGGTTTAATGGCATCACTAAAAAGTGGCATTTTTCCACAGTGGTTATGTAAAATGCGTCAGTGGGAAACTTGGATTTTTGGTGTATATGGATCTCAAGTAGCCGTACGTTATGACTAATATTACTTTTCTGGCTATTTGAGCCTTTTTGCCAGCAATTCTTGAAAAAGAAATGTTTTTTTCCCAGAATGAAAAATGAAGCAAAAAGAATAAGAAAAAAAGCAGTAATGTAAATTTGTTTATCAATTTTAATCCACCTTCATTATTATTTTTAGAAATAATTGAAAGCAGTCAACATACCTATAATAAATAAATAATCCTTACAACAGAATCAGTGCCAGGATATGAAATGCTAACAGAAGCCGAATAGGAGAATACTAAGATCAGATTTGATACACAGGTATTAAGAGTGTTCTATGAATAATTTTCTTAAAAGTGCAAATTTCACTAAATTTACTGAAGTTTTCTTGGTTCTTTATTGCCTTTTGAAGGACCAGCTAGCCTTCAAAAGAAGTCAGAAACCTTTGGTATGTCACTGACATAACAGCTGTTTTTGCCCAAGTGCCAGCCAATATCTGTCCAAATGATCTGTTCAAGATTTGGATGGATTGCATAGTTACTTATCCTTTGCAGTTTCAGTATTGGATATGACCCTGTCTTCCCACTGCTATAGATGAGTCTTCCTTGAACAATCTACAATAGCAACCAACATGGAAGACACAAAACAGCAATATATAATCTTATCAAGAAGAAACTTTCTTATTCTTCAAAAGCCATCAGGCAGATTGTTAAGCAGTATTGAAAGCACATGCAAGCAACTGTTTAATTTAACATTCCAAATAAATTATATGCTAAGGACCATTCTACTAGTCAAGTGAAAATGCATATATTTATTAATGACACTTCGCTTTTCTAAATGTCTGTTTGAAATGGGATAATTGAAACACTTTAGCCTCTTAGAGAAAATACATGTAATAAAATGCCATTAGAATCAAAAGCTGTCCAAGGAACATTACAATTTTTAAAAAGAAACAGGCTGAATTTATCAATCACAGATTTCTTTCCTAACATTGGCCTTAAGTCATAAAGCACAACACAATTATACAATGCAAGGTATACTAATTAAAGTAAGCCTGCACTGATGGTATGCGATGAACTAACTGATCTCACAACGTAAAGCATAAAAAACTCTCATGCATACATACCATACATGCATAATAAATACATACACAATGCAACTTTCTTTCAGAGTAAGCAATATTGTGTGATGTACAGAAAGAGAATAACAAATGTTAATCCAAATAAAATTAAAAGTAGAGAAAAGAAGGAGATTTAGTATAGTGGTTAAGTCAGCAAGTTAGGAACTGGGAGATCGTGAGTTCTAGTGCTGGATAACCCTGGATCGTTCTCTCTTCATCCTAGGAAGAAGCTAATGGCAAACTTCACTTAAGAAAAAACATGCCAAGAAAATTGCAGGCAACTTGTCCAGGAAGTTTCCAGGAGTCAAGACTGGTTTGAAAAGAAAAAGAAAAAAAGAAACTGCTTGCTATTAATTCTTTAAATCTTTCTCATTGCAAACTATTTGCAATTTTTAGATATTGGATGCCCATTCATATTTATTTAGATATTGTTTTAGCTGGATATTTATGTATTTATTTATTTAGTATGATTTTAGCTTTTTATAAAACTTTGTTTTTTATTGCTCTTACGTGGGAATGTCTAAAATGCGCTGGATTTCTAGAGAATAAATTATTTCTTACTAGAACATGAGGTAACAGCATTTAAAGAAAGGTCTACTTCTCAGAAGTCAGGTACTGTAGTAAGTGAAGCAAAGATCTTTAGTTGAGACAGAAGTCCAGCTGTTAAGAAGTAGCTTTCTAGATCCTGAAATCATGAATGGTATGGGAAATGTAAAACTTTTGTCCTGCTCACACAATGTTCCATCCTTAAGTCTAAGTGCAGAGAGTTTCAGAACTCAACAAAAGAAGTTAAATTGTAACATAGTCTATTGGTCACCAATTCGGATGAGTTTAAAAAGGAACTAGGAACATAAAGGCAAAGGTTACAAATCTTGAAGACTATTTGCTATTTCTCGTATTACAGCTTCATGCCTATCCCATACTAATAGGTGCCAACAATACAAGAAGATTATTATCCTGATGTCCATGCTTGAAACATTCTGAATGGTCAATCTCAGCAATAAAGTTGGTGCTTTGTTACAGGAACCCAGTGGTTTCCCAGTCTCAAAAGAATCATGCTGTCAATACATTACAACTGCTACCCATGGCTTCAAGGCAGCAGTGACTCAGCAGTATTAGAAATGAGGATTTAATACTAATTGGATCATGGTAAAAGATTTTGCCTGATGCAGTTCTTGGTCCATGGTTCTGTTTAGACGAATATTGTTGGATGATTTTTATGTGTGTATGTGTGTGGGCATAAATACAGTTTTTTTTTCAAGATTTTGCTGTCAATAGTTTTTTTACTCTCAGTTGTTAGATTGGAACACACACACACACAAATAATACGAACTACCTACAGAGAATTCCTGAATAAGGGTCTAGGTTTCCATAAATTCCTATAGGATGACTAACAGTCATTAAATTATAATAAATGGATTAAATGGAATTTTGTTTGATCAGTTAGGGTTCTTTTTATGTACATATTTAATTTTGTGTCCAGAACCATCTGACTGCACTTTACCATCTTGAATAACAAATCTTCAGGCATAATAAATCAGAATAACAAATCTTGATGCTATTCTGATTTAAAATGTTTGGTTTTAGGCTTCTATTTGAGAAAAAGGGTCCTTAGAAACATAATTTGGTTCTGGACCAATACTTGTTGTCTACTGGATTACAGTTTCAGTCATACTGTTTAAAATTAGTTTCATTCATGCTACTTAAAATGAGTTTTATCTGTGCACAAGTAAGCTTCACCCAAGTTAAAGAAAGCCTACCCTTTGATTTAAGTCAATAACTGCAGGACCACAAGAATTATAATGAAACACGTCCCACATAAAATTGAGAAATAAAATAGATTAAGTGGGGAGAAACAACTTCAGATCAATTGTATTTCAAAGTCTGTTTGAATCAAAGCATTTTAGGAGTTTCATATATACCTTTTATCAGAGTTTGATAATATTTGGCAGTCTTATGTAGTTCTGAAGACTATTTGAATAAAAACTCTGAAGAGCTCTTGATTCCGCTCAATTTCTCAAAAAGGCCACTTCTTCATCAAAGCCTAAACAAATCAAGAGCCTGAGATCATTCACATCAAAAACCACCTGGCACTCAGTTTTGTTTTGTTTTTTTTTCAATTAGCCTTAATACAAACATTTAGCTTTGGTGCAAAAAGAGAAACTAAATTTAACAAATGTAGATTTTCCCCACAATCTTCTCAAACAAAGTTTGAAAATATTGAACATTGCTGCACTATATGTCGAATAATTAGAACCTTCTGCCTTCAATCTATATAACTCCATGAGAAGTTATTAAATCAGAACTATAAAGTTAATTCTCTTTTATGATTAACTTTTTGTGATTTCATTAGAATAAAATAACTTCTTTTCACAAATATAAAGATATTATTGAATATTATATAAGATATTATTGAATATTATATGAAGATATTATTGATATTACTGAATATATTCAATAATATTGAATATATATTATTGAATATGAAGATTCAAAGTCTAGTTTGGAGCTTACATACCTCATTTTCCCATGATAAACAGCATACATTTTACTTGTCAATATTCTTGATTAATTCTTAGTTCATAGAATCTCATAAGAGAAGATGCTTGTCACCTAAACTATTAAATGGTATGCTTCCATCCTGTGCTTTTAATAACTGTACCATATTCCCAGTATGCACCGTGGGTTTCCCTAACTTCTTTTACTTCAGATGAAATCCAATATTTTTCATCTTTTCAGATATACATGTATTCCCATATACCGGAATCTACTGGACAGCTTTCTATCAATTTTTTTTGCATAATCTACTTTGTTCTGATAAAGCACTCATATTTTAAATTCATATATGGCAATCACTTCAATGACTTGACATTAAATACTTTTTTATGAATTTTACAAAACAAAATAGACAAAGATCTACGGAATAAAAGGAATGGTTACAAGATTCTGGAAGAGTTCATTAATCCATTACATGTTTTTGGATAACTTTGAAATTCTATTCTGGATCTCTGATTAAGTGTTAAAAGATGATACACAGAAAAAGCACAAAAGAGTCTCACAAAGCATAACGAATAACTCCAACCAACAATGCTAATGTATCAATGCATCATTGTCTGAATCTGAAGGAAACATTTTATCATAAGCATTTCAAAATGGGAAAGGAATCAGTCTAGAGAACTGGTGTCTGGAAAACAAGCTCCTTCTTAATGTCAGCAAAACAAAGGAACTGGTGGTGGACTTCAGTG
>JAEANM010029284.1:0-10212 GCA_017656035.1 Myanophis thanlyinensis | reverse complement strand
CATGACTCGTGGACTTCAACTCCCAGAATTCCTGAGCCAGCCATGCTTGCTCAGGAATTCTGGGAGTTGGAGTCCACAAATCATGAAGGAGCCGTAATTGCCCACCCCTGGTATAGAAGCACATGAAAAAAATCAATGCAACATGAATCTCATGAGCCACCAGGAATCAATTGCACAGTTGAATCGCAATGTCTTGCCCCATCTACCCTACAATCCATCCATGATGCTGGATGATTTACTCCTTTTCTCAAAACTGAAAAACTTTGTGGGCATCTGTTAGCATCAAATGAAGAAATGAACTGTCAGGATCTGGTTGAGATGGAGTATTTCAGGCTTAAAACTTTTGAGTTTAAAAAATATTCACACCTCTAACTACAAAGCATTGTTGCTTTGAAAAACTGAATGAGCTTCCAACAAATCATTCCTACCTAACACACTACAATGGATTACCAGATTGGAAAAAAATATATAAATTTAAACAATTGAGACCTATAAATCAGCAGTGCACAGTTCATATTCAGGGTTTTAAATAAAATAATTTCCATTACTTTCCTTCTGATTTTTTTTATTCTACCTGACTGCAGAAGAGTAAGGAACAGTTTAATGCTTGCTGCTTAATCACCGTTGAGCTGTTCTGTGATCTTCCCTGGTTATTTTTCCTAATGGTTTTATTGGAGAAGTAGTTCTGCAAACATTGCTTTTTCCTTGTATCTGTCGATACCTCCTTCAAGGAAATGGATAGTATGGGATTGTTCAGGTTTCCAATATTACTATTAATAATATCTAATTCTTAATCATCTAAAATATCCCTGTGGCTCATTTGGTTAACAAATATCTGATATCAACCAATATCAATATTACATAAACAAATCTGAAAGATCTGAAATAAATATCTGCTGTTTCCCGCAGCATACTTTTCAGCTACCTATGTAAAAATCAACCTGTCATTCTTTTCCCTTATGTATGGATTCTTTTTGTATAATTAGTGTTAGGAGTATGAGGAGTATTAAAAGAAATGGAACAGGATGCAGGTTACTAATTACACATATCGCCAACCACTTAACCACATTGTAGCCTATCAAAGGGGTCTCCCTGTACTTGCCCTGGCAGAAGGAAAATTTAAAATATCCATACCAAAATTGTGGAGTATTCAAATTAGTATAGTTTCATATGATAAATCACTCTCCTGGTGTCTGTCATAAAAAACACAGAATACGTATTATCTAATGATCAAACTGTAGATCATAATTTAGTAACAGTGAGAATAAAATAAAACTAGAAGGGAGAATAAAAGAGCCAATTTGGTCTCTAGAGATTAAGGCACTAGACCAGAAAAAAAGGAGACCATGAGTTTTAATTCCACCTTAACCACAAAAGCTGGCTGGGCCGATAGTTTTCTGTCAGCCCAACCCTCCTCACAGAGTTATTCTGAAGGGGAAAGGATGAGGAAGTTTGCCACCTTGAGTTATTTATAAAAATAATAAACATGGAATAAAAAAAATCTTTTTTAAAAAACAGAGAATACGCTTTGCATAGGGCTGGAAAAGAACACTGACAAAAGAAGTTACACTGAAAATTTGTTCACATATTACACAGCGTTGAAGGCCAGAGTCCCACACAAACAATTAGAGAGTGGCAGAGCAAATAGGACAGCAGCAAACAGACATATTATTAATCTTTACCATGACACAAACTCCCTCTTTCTGCTTTAAAAAAGTCAGCATTTTACAGTAAAAGAGATCTGCCTGTTAATATGAATGCTAATCTTATTATTTTTACTTTTACAATATACTGCGCTATACTTTTAACCCCTGGAAAGATGTGCATCTAAAGTAAATGTGGTCAACATTCTAGTTGCTATGCAGTTCTTCCTTTTTGGTCCCCCAAAGAAATAGGGGATATGGCCAACAATAACATGATGTCCCTGGAGTGAATGGCAGCATACATTTAATCCAGAAGTACTTAGATGTCTTAAATCTTGCAGGTTCAAGTTAAACACTGACCAAAATGGCTGAATTCCAAATCACATTTGTATACTGAGAGGTGGCAATGATTTTGGGAGACTGGGAGCTGTAGACTGGACAAGCAGATTCTAAAAGATGTTTCAGCCCACAAAAGAAGGGATGGTGTGGGAAACCTATCAGAAGGTGATCTTCCTAGTTTTCTGGATAGTAAAAGGAAAAGAGGGAAGAAATGCTTTCAATCTTGCAAGATTCTGTTAATGCAATCTCACAACAAAGATAGTACTCTTGGGTGTGCTTCTTGTCAGGACTACCTCACAGGCTGACATCAGCTTCTGTGAAAGAAACAGGGATTAACAATGTTCCTCTATTATACAAAAACTGCCTATAAACATTGTGCAGAGAATGCACCATATTCTTCAACGACGCAACAATGTTAACATTTAACTTTCTGAGTTATTAATTTACTGCATACATGAATTTTGAAAAAAAATTTGAGGGAATGCATAGTACATACTTCAGTTGCCAAGGAGAAAAACAGTTAAATTTGCAGATATGGAAAATACCTGAATAATGGGGATTTGAAAAGAACGTGCGCAAGGGACAAGTAGGATCGATATCTGAGAGAGCTCATGATGATTCTAATCTTAATGAGAGTTTCTAAGTAAAGTGATTTTAAAAACCAACTAACTCCTACGGTAGTATTCTACATACATATTGAACTTACTAAGAGAAAACTTTTTTTAAATTACGTAATGCTTACTCAATTTGGATCAGAAAATTGAAGAAAATATCCATATATGTCATTATAAAACTGGATGAGTGAAAAACTGCGGCTCTGCAAGGTCTAACAATGTCCTTGAGATGGAACATTAGCTGTTCACCTACCACAGATTATAGAAGGCCACAATTCTTTTCTTACTGTTCACTGACATGGGGAAATATAGTCAGTGTATATGCTTCATGGTATACTGGGGACATACATGTAAAAAGATTATACTGATAAGCAGTATTTCAACATCCATGTGAAACTTTTAAGAGAATAAAAGAGAAGCTATCCAAGTCATACATCGTGGATATATTTTATATGAAAAAAATGAACTACATACTGTCTGTAATCTAATATAATTGATTTTACTAGTCAATTTTTGATCTTTATGTGACCAGATGAAATTATTGCAATTTCAAATTAATAGAGGGAGAGAACATTCCTCTATAATTTCTGGATTTGGAAGATTGCCTAGTACAGGTAGAACACTACAGCCACCAATTACAATACTGATTTCAGTATGAAGCCTAAGGACACACACCTCAAACTGCTAATAACTATGATAAATATAATTGTCTTTTGGTCTGTGGTTTATTTTATGGCAAATTTTTAGAAACCAAAAATTTGGTTTAATTTAGATGAATCCAAAACAGAGATAAAGAGATATTCCATGAAAACAAATACTAAACAAAAGATCAGCTAAAGCAATTTAATAAATGATAGCAAATAGTTCTATATATTATATTGCAAAGGAGCTTTGAACAGGTGAATTTAAAAAAGTGTTTTAATTTTCTAACTTTCCACTGTTTAAATCAAAGGGAATCTGCATACTATCAGCTATTCTTAAATACAACTTGCATTATTCCTCACTATGGATAGCTCTCACTTAATAACCACAATTGGGACTGACAACTCTTGTTAAGAGATGTGGTTAAGCAAAACATCATGTGACTGTGCTGGATTTACATCAGTTCTGCTATGATCATTAAGCAAATCATTTCTTAAATTAGATTTTATATAACCATGACTTGCAATTTTATTGCCAGTTCTCTATTGACTTTGTTGAATGTCAGCTATGAACTTGCAAATGCTTATCACATGACTGTGGGAATCCTGCAATCAGAGGTGGTATTCAGCCAGTTTGGACTGGTCCGGGCGTACCGGTAGCAGAAATTCTGAGTAGTTCGGAGAATCTGCAAATACCACCTCTAGCAGGACCCACCCCCACCCACCCACCCACTGTTCGCCCCTGCCTGCCCTCCCAGCACCCTATATATCTCACCTTCACCATATGGCCCAGCTAATCTCCGAGCTTCGCCTCCACACCAAATCTCCACACCTCGCCCGCTCTGCTCACTGAAAGTAAGCATGCCACCCGCTCACCCTCCGCCTTGCACCATTCCCCAGCTCTGGCCTTGGCCCGGAGCATCTGCCCAATCGCTGTTCACCTACGTAAGGTCAGGGGGAAGCATCATTCCCTGGCTCTGGCTTTGCTCCGGAGCCTCCGCCCGATCGCCTAGGCTGGGAAAGCGCCATTCCCCAGTCTTGCTCCAGAGCCTCTGCCCTCATGCCACACCCCTCTGGCCTCAAACTACAGCCCCTGGGCCAAAGCAATTTATTCAGTCTGTGGCATTAGGCCAAAGGGTTGCGGGGGGATGGTGTGGGCGCAGGAGGGCTGAAACGATTTGGGAACAGACTAGACTTTAAGAAGACCCATCTGGAAACCGCTGCAGTGAAGATCTTGCAGCCGCTTCTTTTGTCCCTTGCCGAGCCTCAGTCCATGTACTCTCCAGGTCTTCTCTCTGCTGCTGCTCTTACTGGGAGAGCGTCTTGTGCAATTTAGCAGCCATGAGTGGCTGCTTTGGGTCCTCTAAGTCCCTCTGGAAAGCACTGCAGCTGAGAGAAACAGCATTCAACATGGCTGCTGCTTCTCTGTGCTTTAGTGCTTTCTGGATGGGACTTAGAGGACCCAAAGCGACATCTCACAGCTAAATTGCACAAGACACTCTCCCAGTAAGAGCAGCAGCTGTATGGAGAAAAGCAGCCGCTGCCCTGGAGAGCAGAGATGGAGGGGAGCAGACCCCGGTCGAGCCTTGCCACATGGCTGAAGCTTCACATTGTAAATTTATTTGAAAACCATCACTGCCTGCAATGGTCATAAATGCATGCCTGTTGCAAAGCACTCAAATGGCATTCATGTGACTGCAGTAACATGCTGTTAACTGAGAACTATCTGTGCAGCTAATACAGTATTGGTTGGAGCCTCTAAGGGTTCATCCACATACCTGCTTAATTGCATATTGAAGCCTTACTATTATATAACAAGTCCTCATAGGTTTAAGTTGGTCCAAGTTCTTGGGTGGGTTGCTAGGATAGGCAGTGTAGAGAGAACAAGCAGCTTTAAACTATTACATAGTACTGCTGGGGGGAGAAATACATGATGCATTTACCACAGATGCTGTTAACAAAGGAATGCTTAGATAAGTTATTTATCCTTGACTTTCCTTTGTATAGCTATGCTACTCAAAAATCATTGATATTGTCTTGAGAGATGGGAATAAGAGGTCACCTTTATACACATCCCATAAACCTCTCTGCGTTCTTATGCAAATGTATATCAGCCAGACAAAAACATTTAAGAATAAGGGGAAAAACTGGGCCCTTGGAAAGAAAGCTAAAAAGGTGGAATCTGATCCAGTTGCAGAGGTACAGCTAACCTCAGTTGTAGCAGAGATAGTAATTATGGCGGTGCAACAGAATTAATATGGTGCATACAATATAGAGCCCCAAGAAATCCTGAATGTCTTCTTTTTCCTCACAATGAACTGGACTGCTAAATTTCATAAAACAATGTTCACTGTTGTTATTAACTTCTTCTGAATATGAAACTACAGTAGGGCATCATGGATATGATATCATTCCTACACCTTTTCAGAGTTTAAAGATACTACAGTGGTGTTTTTTTTTGATATGCAAGATCTTTCTCCACTAGAGAAGACATATACAAAAATAAAGTGCATCAGACTGAATCATTAGCCAAAGAACAAGTGTGAAAAAAAACTTGATCTATTCTTGTGCTATTAGATTAACTGCAGTTGAAATCTATAAAGTTAACTTCAGGCAAGTCAATTATTTTTACAGGGGTGCTGACCTTCAATCAATTTATAGTGTCTTAGAACTGTTTCCTGTATATATATATCATTGGCCAAAGAAATTTACTATGCTCTCAGAGGGAATGATGAAAACCTGTTTTAATGAGAGGTGACTACAATATTTTCACTTAGGTTGTAATCCTATGCGCACTTATTTGGGAGTGAGATTTATTTTGCAGTAAATATTTATAGGGCTGCAGTTTTGAGGATGATGCCTCAATCACAAAATTGAAATCTGAGCATCATGAAATCTGAGTTCACAAATTCTGAGCATCTGAAAATGAAATACTATAAATCTGTATACTACTAATAGTCTTTTCTCTGATTATAACCTTCATCCTGGAAAAACTGTGTATCATAGGCAACTATTTTTGAATCAAGGTACCCCAATAGGCTAACCTAGTGAATGCATCCAATGAAATTTTGGAGAACTATGGGCCCATCATTGCTGCTCTACTGCTGCAGTGCCATAATCATCATTTCCAATGCTCCCTGCTTGGTTTCCCACAAGTCAGTTGGGAAGCTGGCAGTAAATTCCAATTCTAAGGCCAGCAGACAGGTTGGTGGTTGTTGCTGGGTGGGTGGGGAGGAAGCAAGGTGGGTGTGCGCAAGAGATGGAGCAAGGGTGGAGGAGGGTGTGCAAACGTGTGTAAGAGGCACAGAACAGGTGAAAGAGAATATATAAGGGTGCAGGTTGGTGCGGGTACCTGATAGGTGTGGCAAGGGTCAGGGAGAATTTGTGACTGTGCAACGCGGGTTGGGGAGAGTCTGAAGGGATATGAGGAGGTGCACAACTGTCAGGGGACTACATGAGAGGTAGTAAAGAAATATCTCTGAACCAATGATCCAATGGGTCAGATTGTCATAAAAACATCAGCAGTATAGGATATACTATACTATTCACTAGAACTGGTTGTTAGAGGAAATCTTTTTTTTCCACTTTACAAGGTTACTGCATCCAGCCATGCCCACCAAGTCACGCCCACAGAACTGGTAGTAAAAACAATTGAATTCCACCACTGGGATATACCCAAGATATAGAAGGCTGCTCCTCTATAAAATATTGATTTTGAGCTATTTAACTAGAAATATGAACAGTAGCATTTTAACATTTGTTTGTGACAAGCTATATGCATAAGATGAACTCATATAGTTTCTCTAAAATCTTATTGGTATGTCTGCATCTTCTATAATTCTGGAGTCAATATTCTATAATCCTGGTGTAACTGAACTGTGTTCACTATTATTAAAATTAAAAAAGGCCAATCAGTATAGGGCCTGCACACATGCAGGGACCATCCTCAAGATCAGAAATTACTTCTGACCTAAGATTCTTAATTGCAAAAAGGTCAAAAATTGAGGCCAGTTTTTTTTTTTAAAAAGCAGCAGCAGTCAGCAGTTCGAGTCTTACTGGCTTAAGGTTGACTCAGCTTTCCATTCTTCCAAGGTTGGTAAAATAACGAACCAGATTGTTGGGGGCAATATGCTGACTCTGTAAACCACTTAGAGAGGGCTGTAAAACACTTTGAAGCAGTATATAAGTGCTATTGCTATGCTATTATATCATAGTATTTATGGATTTATGGATATACAAGCTGCCATTAATGTGACATCAATTGCTGTTTTGTTAATATTGCTGAGGTTTTTAGCTGGTTGTTAGTCCCCAAAATCTCATGGCAAATGAGTGAACATAAAACAAAACAAAACAAAACAAATAGCTCATTCACATTTTAGATCACAGACTTGCGAGCAGGAAGATTCTGAACATATAATCCCATAACACAGGTGTCAAACTTGCCACATCATGTTGCTGTATCGTACTTTTCCCCCTTTGCAGAACTGGGGTGGGCGTGGCTTGTGCTTGATGCATCCAGCCCACGGGCCACCAGTTTGATATCCCTGTCCTATAACATTCGTTGTTAAATCCTGTGAGTTTCTCATCTACTTTGTTGGTTTTTCCCTCAAGCTTAATCTCTCCCAAATAATGCAATCCTCTCCCATAAAATCCATTACAAATTCCGGAAGGATTCAAAATTATATGCTCCTGGTTAAAGGGTAACATATTTTAAAGCCTAATAATTGCAACTAGGTATTTCTGGAAATCTGTGTATAAGCATGATTAATCTAGAGCAAGGGTTCCCAACCCTGTGGATATCAGGGACCACTAAATTCATAATTTTAAACCATGTGGACCACTAATAGGATCTGCCTAATGATTGACCCCTGATTTAGTGCAATATTAAAAAAATGCAAATAATTTTTCTGCGGACTACCAATATTTTCTTGTGGGCCACCGGTGGTCTACATATCATTGGTTGGTGATCACTGATCTAGAGAAACTGGTCTGACAGGGTATACTGTATGTCCATATTTTGCCCTTCCTCAATTTTTGCTATAGTCTCTGATGCATGTGTCTGAAATCAACTTAGCTTTCAAGCCAAATCAGTCTGCCAACTCCCACTGTGATAGTTGAAATTATAACATTGTAATTTCTCTAAAGGCAGTGAAAGCTGAATAGTAACTGACATTAGAAATCTACATTAAACCCAGGTTCTGTCCAACACAATGCCTAAGGGCACCAATGTGATTGGCAACATCTGCCTTGGCACCAGGTTTTCTAATCCTCAGGATTTCTTTCAAGATGTTTTTACTTAAAATTTAATAAATGGGAATAAATGAGAAGTTAGCATGCTTTACAGAAAAGCACTACTATAAAAAATAGGATATAATTTAACTCTGGGAAGCATTTTTCAAAAATAAGATGGTAAGTGGCTAAAGTGCAGGGCTAGGTTTGGCATCTGTTGAAATGGCAGAGACACTTTGGAAAGCTATAATGCTTGTTGAGCAACAACCTGTGTAGTGCAGCTGTAGGGTTTTTGTTTACAATGCATTTTATACGTTTACTTGATAGATTTAGATAACACAGGTGAGGTGTGAGGTAATTAAATAAACAGTTTACAGAAGGACAAGTAACAGAGTAACATAAATATTGACACACCGTATCAGAAGTTACTTGTAGAAGTAAGGGAAAACAAGAGAACATCGTTTCCGAAGTGCATTGAAAACCCATCTTTTCCAGCTAGCCGGCCTGGCCTGACACCTCAGGGTTATTTTTAATTTGTTAGTTGTAATTTTAAAATTTTATAATTTTAATTTAATTCATTTTAATTCTTAATTTTAATGTGTTTTTAAATTATTCAGCTTTATCTAATTATTTTAATTGGTTTTTAGATCTTTCCTAAGTATCTTTTTTATTTGCTGTATACCGCCCCGAGTCCCTTGGGAGAGGGGGCGGTATATAAATTTAAACAAATAAATAAATAAATAAATAAATTGTTGCTTATTTCCTGCTTCTGGCATGCATATTGCACATATACAATAATCACTTCACCAGTTGTATCCTAGTAATTGAGTGTTTTGAGACTGGGCACACCAAGCATGGCAATCATTTTATGAGAATTACTGTAAGATACTTTCAAAATCCCAGACACATCCACCAACTCGCATTAGACTATTACATTTTCATAAATTCACATACAAACAGAGTGAAGAAATATAGTGCAATGAATGTTCGGAAGCAATGATTAAGAAAATGGTACTTCTTGGTAACTTGTTAATGGCATATACAATGATTAAAGGGGTAAGAATAATGGAAAAAATGTGATATACATGGTTGTCTTGAGACCAAATCAGTGAAAAGCCCAAATGACAGTAAACTATGACAAGTAGATAATTTATTCATATGGGAAAAACATCAGAGAAACTTCAAAAACATGGAATAGCTCTGGATCTCCTTTTTAAATGCACCTAAAGTTAACTACACTGGTAAATCATCTCTGTATTTTACCAAGAGAATCACCCGAAATATCAGGCTGAGGACAAATTGTCTTAGAGAAAATCTGTGTCTGTATCAATAGACATTAGCTTGATGGCATATAAGCAAGTGAACAAAGTGATAATAGATACAAAATTCAGGGATCATTCAATATATATTCTCAAAGTTCTATAGAAACTAAAGTATTAGTATTAATCATTAAAATACTAAACTCCTGAAAACTATGTGAAACATGTTTTAAAAAATGTTCATCTCAGTAACTGCTATCTTCTTATACCTGCCTTCCTATAGTTAACATTGATATAGAGCCTTATTGTCTGTGTCAACGTATTGATGTGTGCAACTTTCTTTTGTAATGTAGCAAAGTGTGATAAATTATAGTAGATTTTTTTTTAAATAAAAATAAATTTGAGGTTATTCTGCTGTCAAAAAAATAAAAGAAAATAAAATAAAATACTAAACTAGCAATAAAGTAATGACTATAGTTGCATTTGT
>JAEANM010029283.1:0-10212 GCA_017656035.1 Myanophis thanlyinensis | reverse complement strand
AAGGGGAGCCCCATGTAGAGAGCATTGGCATAGTCTAGATGGGAGGTCACAAGGGCAGAAGTGACTGTGTGAAGAGCGCCCCCATCCAGAAAGGGCCACAACTGGGCAATCCTACGAACCTGATAAAAGGCCCCCCTGGAGACAGCTGCAATATGTTCTTCCAATGACAGTCATACATCCAGGAGGACACCCAAGTTGCGAGCCCCTTCTGCGGGGGACAAAGTTTCTCCCCCCACGACCAGCGATGGAGTAAGCTGGCTGTATCTGGGCGCAGGAAACCACAGCCGATTGACTATGCCAATTGGTTCAAAGAACTGCTAATGAGACTAGAGAAAATCACTTGGAAAACAGTCAAGGATGCTGTTCAAACTTTTCTTGGCAACTACAGAGCACCAAGCTACATTCCATTGGTTGACAAACATGTTACAGCATACAAGATCATGAGCGCAACATGTTATTGAAGATTCATCTTCTGCATTCACACATTGACTTCTTTCCTGAACATCTAGATGCAATCAGGAACAAAGATGATGACAAGTTTCACCAGGACATTGCCACAATAGAAAAACAATATCAGGGCAACTGGAATCCATCAATGCTGGCTATTGTTGAATACTGCCGTGAGATGTATCAAACACTAAGTACAAAAAAATCAACAGCAAAACACTTTTGCCCCTGTTAAACTCATGCAGTATGTTGGACACATTATGATTTAAATACAGTATAGTCATTAATATTATATTTCTAAGGATTCCTAGGTGATACGGTCATTCAGCGGTTGGGGGGGTTGGGAGTTGGGGGCACCATTTTATGGTGGTTCTCCTCCTTCCTCTCCAGCCGCTCGCAATTTGTGTTGACAGGGGGGAAGAGATCGTCCTCGAGGCCCCTAATATGTGGGGTGCCTCAGGGGTTGATGCTCTCGCCCCTGCTGTTCAACATTTATGTGAAGCCACTGAGCGAGATCATCCATGGCTTTGGGGTGAGTTTTCATCAGTACGCTGATGATAGTCAGCTGTACATTTCTACCCCAGGCCACCCCAATGAGGCCATCAAAGTGATGGGCCGTTGCCTGGAGGCCGTGCAGAATTGGATGGGTCATAATAGGCTCCAACTCAACCCAGCCAAGACCGAGTGGCTGTGGTTTCCTGTGCCAAGATACAGCCAGCTTATTCCATCGCTGGCCATAGGGGGGAGATTTTGTCCCCCGTGGAAAGGGTTACCAACTTGGGTGTCCTCCTGGATGCATGGCTGTCATTGGAAGATCATATTGCAGCCGTCTCTAGGGGGGCTTTTAATCAGGTCCATAGGATCTTCCAGTTGTGATCCTTTCTGGATCGGGGCGCCCTTTGTACAGTCACTTCTGCCCTTGTGACCTCCTGTCTTGACTACGCCAATGCTCTCTACATGGGGCTCCCCTTGAAGAGCATCAGGAGGCTGCAGTTAGTGCAGAATGCAGCCACGTGGGTAATTGGGGGAGCTACTCAGAGCTCCCATGTTATACCTCTCCTGCGCGAGCTGCACTGGCTTCCTGTGGCCTTTCGGGTGCAATTCAAGGTGTTGGTGCTTACCTTTAAAGCGCTCCATGGCTTGGGACCTGGGTACTTATGGGACCACCTGTTGCCACTGTCAGCCTCCAGCCAACTCGTGCGTTCCCACAGGGCAGGCCTCCTCGGGGTTCCATTGTCGGGACGATGCTGTCTGACAGCCCCAAGGGTACGAGCCTTCTCTGTGGCTGCACCCTCCCTATAGAACGAACTGCCCCCGGAGATTCGGACCATTGTGGACCTGCGGACCTTCTGGTGTGCATTAAAAACCCATTTATTTCAGCAAGCTCATCTGGCCTAACACTTAACGGGATTGCAAAATTTTTAATTCAATTATCTAAATTTTTAATTTTTAAAATTTTAACTCTTATAATCTAGGCCATCGATTTAATATTTTTAATTATATTTTAACTTTTCTATGTGTCTTGTTTTAAATGACTGTACACCGCCCCGAGGGAGGGGGGTGGTATAAAAATTTGTGTAAATAAATAAATAAAATAAATAAATTCTGTTTGTGTTCAGTTTGAAGGGATCTATTACAGTTGCCAAAAGTTTTTCAGGAAGCAAAACTTTTGAAAAAAAATTCTTGTCCACAGTTATTTAAATTAGTCAACTAAATCTCATGCAGCAAGATGGAACAGAAAAAAAATAGTATTTTCTCTTCAATTACAGAGCACAGAAAGGTAGCTCCATTAGAACCAGACTTAATGGGGCTTGTTCATAAATTACTGAAAGCCTTCTGCTTTTTAATTGCTAGCTGTGGGGAGAAAATCCTCCAATCCTCAGTTTTGCACTAGTGCTTAATTAGAAGCCAGAAGGTAAAGAGCCAGGGGTTCAAGCTACATCCTCCAGCAGAGAATGTCCCCGTGGGAACAGCAGCCATACACACAAGAGAATTTGTTCTCAGGTGAGCAGGGATATCATTTCCATAGATTCTCAGGAATTACTGCAAAGAGACAACAAGGAGAAAGGTGGCAATACAATAATACATGAAAGTTTGCATCCAGATGCATCAAGTTAAGGATCTGGCAGTTACAAGTTTACAGTTTCTTACCAAGCAGGTAAGTGATCCAAAATTGATAGCGCTCATGTTAAAAAACAAGGAACTCAGGTCCAGAAGGAAACAGAAAACAGATGTGTAGGCAAATCATAAAGGAATCAAATTAGGAACCTACCGGAGATTTTCCTGAAACTATTGGAAATGCCAGATGCTGAACCTGGGATCTTTTGCATGCAAAACATGTTATTTTGTATTTTTTTTTCTGAACCAATGCAATGTTTAAAAAATTATGTAAAGTTGCTTAGAACTATTCATCTGTGAGTCCATCTGTCTGTCTTGTCTGGGTGTCAACGAGATAACTCCTAGAAAAGAATGGAACCAACTTTGATGTTGGTGAAGTAAACGATAAAAGATTGTATCGGAAAATGTCTCAGATCTGGCCAGGGGCTTCAAAGAAAAAAAAAATCCAGAAAAACATCCTTCTCCAATATACTATTATGGAAGAAGTAGCTGGGCAGAGAGTTCAAATATTGCCAATTCTTAAGCCCATCTCCCTTTTCCTTCCTGGTCACATGACCCCAGAGTGCAGCTGCAATCAAGAAGTTGAAAAGAATTCCAGAAACCATATTAAATATATTCTCACTATCCTGTTGTTCAGTGGTGAAATTCAATTTTTTTTGTGGGCGTGGCCACAGGATTAAATATCACCAAGCACAGAATTAAATGTCACCAAAGTTACCATGTAATAAGGGAAGAGGCAGTTTCTGTCAGCAAGGCAATAAAGATTACGCTAGAAACAACTGCCTTATTTACAGGATTAATCTTGCAAAGTGGGAAAAAAAACAAAAGGAGATTTCTTCTAATAACCGGTTCTATAGAACCGGTGCAAACCAGCTGAATTTCACCTCTGCTGTTGTTCTGTGTAAATAGTCTCAAACTATTTATAAAGACTTAAGAATAAGAAGTTCTTTTATGCTAAACCAAAAAAGAAAAGACAAGGCTTTACACAGTATTTCTTTTGTCCTCTTTTCTTAGTGGCCAGCTATACTCCCTGCACTCTTCCTCTGGTCTTTCAGGATCCCCCCCTTTTCCATATAAAATATTGGCATCTACTTCTGATGTTCTCTGATTGGGAAAGCATTCCATTATGGCAGTAGGAATTTAAATAACATCTTTAGAACAGCAGATTTGGGAGGCCAGGGCCAGCAGGCAAGGATTTAATGAGCCGACTGCTTGCACTGACACACTAAATCTAACTGACTTTTTGGGAGCCCAAACTCAAACTTTCAGGCTTGCAGTGGGAACACAGTAGTATTCTCTGATAAGGCATCCAAACCTAACTATGCGACGTCTGTGTTCTCAACACACTTTGGCATGGCAGGCAGCTACCTTGCAATACCAGTCAGCCGTGAAATCTCTTTGCATGTTTTAAGAAATAAATTTGCAGAATTGTACTTGCAGTTAATTCCAATGCAATTGATTTTTAAAAAGATAAAGTAAATACAGTAAATAATATCGAAGTGTGGTGGAATTCATAACGCATTCAATCTCCAGCCACGCTAGGCATGGCTATCTGAAATCTTGTAGTCTTTCGTGACACTATATTAGGCCAGATGACCCATTGGCCTGACTCAATACAAGACAGCTTCTTATATTCTTGTGGCTGATGTGTCGTTCAAATGTTCTTCAACATAAATTTCACAGGTCAATTTTTGAAAGTTAAACTTATGAGGATATGGATATGGGTTCCATATTTGAAAGATCTGTTTGTGAAAGGTCCATTTACACATTGGGAATGGTGGAAACAAAAAGGAGAAATAGAACATTTCCAAGGAAGTCAATGCTGCCCTGTCACATAGAGTTGAAAAATCATTTAATCCTATTTAATTCAATCCTTTTCTCAAGCAAAAGCTTAGAAAGTTTTCTTACACTGATGACACAGCACTAATACAATGACCTTGATGTGATGCAAGGATTAAATCAGTATCAGTTCCAAAATTCCTTGGAGGACTGTGTGCAAAATGAAGCATCTTCAAAGTCTTTTGAACCAAATGCCATGCAAAAAGTCTTTAAGCAGCAATCAGAATGAGAAACTTTCCTTCTACAACGCAGGTCTCTCTTCAAGAAGCATTTATTCCCAACCAACTGTACTTTAGCAACTCAAACACTCAAGAACAAAGGAGGTTTTAAAAACAATTCTGATGGCAACTTCTAGAGAACAGTAACAAGAATGGATACATACACATTTCACTGCACTTCGTACCATGTACGACTGTGCATATGATGAATACAATTTGATTTGATTTAAATTCAGTCACAAAAATGATCCTATAGGCTGGACAGGGGCCTGGCTATATTGAATTTTTTTCCTATAATGTAATGATCTTCTGGAACAAAACCACCTAGGGGTGTTCGAGTCAGTAAAAACTCAGCTTTTTTTTTAATAGGGCAATTTTAAAAAGTTAAATTTTCTATAAAAATAGCTGCATCCATTTCTCTTTCACAAATGTCTATAATACAAGTGGATTTTTCTAGGCCCTCTCTCTCTTTCAAAGATAGATAGATAGATAGATAGATTTTAGCCAATTTATTCACCTTAACAATTTTTAATGTCAATTAATGTATGTTTCATGTTTTATATGTATGTTTTACACTGTCAATTTTACAGAAATATTCACTTTTGTCTCATAACAAAACCCACAGGGCTGAGATGCACACGCACACACCTGTTTCCCTAAATATTCCCCAAATATTGCAAAATGTGGCCTTATGGTCAATAAAATTAATCAAGGGGGAATATTTCAGTATCTAACTGTATTATCTTATAGTTCTATTATCTGCCCTACATATTTTGATATTTTATGATGGATGGGCAAAGGCCATAATAGAGAATTTATCCATACAAAAATAAAGATTCCCTCAAGCTTTGCTTGTATCCTAATAATTAAATGGATTTACTTACCTAGCTTTTAAAAAAATTGGTATTATGGTAATGGTTTTTCACTGACTTCTAGATGCTTTTGACTTCCCAGTCTAGACTACAACCTGACCTTGTTTAACTTCCAAGCCAGATAAATTTTCCATTTTTACAATACAAAATCCCCATATTGTATGCTTTTTGTGCCTGTGTATACAACTTTCAGAAGACTTGTTCTTGATAAATAAATTTCAAGGCAAATGTTTGATTAGAGAAAAATGGTTGTTGATGAAGTCCATTTCATACTGTCTTCTATGTCATGGGTGATTTCAGTTTGTGGAATTTTACAAATCAGTTTCTATGGAAATCTGAGACAAATTTATTTTACATCCTTAATTGCTTATGCTTCCAGACACTAAACTAACTCCTGAAGCACATATCATTATAGCCATAAATGGGAAGGAAGGAAAGGTTAGGGTGCGGGTGAAAGACAGAAAGAAAGAAAGAAAGGAAGGAAGGAAGGAAGGAAGGAAGGCTTTTTCCTTATTATTTTAGTGGCTTTCTATTAGGCAGAAACATATATGCTACATTTGGCAAGAATTAAATGAAGTCCTAATGACCTTTCAAGTTCATGCTGAAATTACATTTCTGGCCCTGATAAATCCCACTGTGTGCTGTGAAGGCTATATAATGCAATACCCATCAGAACCAAGCAAGCAGTGAAGCTTCCTGGCACTTGAAATCAATAGGGTCTGCATAAGATGACTTGGAGTGATTTAGGATCAAACATACATCTTCTTTTTGTGAATTAGGATCTACTTGGGAGAGCATTAATTTATTAAAGGGCTTCTTCAAGGATACCATCAGCTTGTATGATCTAAGCCTAAAAGCATCAAGGAATCAAAGGCAGAACAATTGAAGGCAGGGAAGGATGGAGTGGTTGATCATTCATTTCTTGGAAAGACAAGATTCACTATAAACAGAAGATTTAAAAATCTATATTTGGTGGGTTTTCAATGTACTTTATAAGGATTTTCTAATATTCGTTAGAGCTCAAATTATCCAATATCACATTGCATAAGAGAATTGAATGAAAATGATACTGTTACCTCCATAACTTTAATTTAAAGTGGTATATTTTAATAAGTAAAGCAAAATTGGAAAACGTGACAAGACTGTAGAATTGCCAAACGTTGGACTCAACTGAATGAATATCATCATCATCATCATCATCATCAAAACAAGGAAATAATCTATGAAATGAGCTCTTTTGTTGGTTGATTGATTGATTGATTTCTCCACATAATCACCATTGATTGATTTACTTCTCCACATAATCACCATTATTTTCTATGTACTTCTGCCAACAATATACAGGAACTTCTATATACTTCTGACAATCTTTTTAAAGCTGTTATGAAAGAACTCCATACTTTGTCTTTTCAATTACTATAAGTCCTGACAGTCCATTCAACTTCTTAACTTTACTCAAACAGGCCCATGAAGGTATTTCTTCAATTCTGAGAAAAGATTAAAGTCATCTGGTATCAAGCTTGGATTGTTTGGCAGATGGTGTAAGATAGCAAGATCCAACTTTACCAGTGCCTTTTGGGTAGCTCATGAGTTTTGAGGCCTAGCACTATCTCAGTATAGCAAAATATCCTTCTTGCTGGCTGCCTGCAATTTGGCGGTTCACATCTCACCAGGCTCAAGGTCGACTCAGTTTTCCATCCTTCCAAGGTAGATAAAATGAGTACGCAGATTATTGGGAGCAATATGATGACTCTGTAAATCACTTAGGTGCTGTAGATTCTGTAAAGCACTGTGAAGCTGTATATAAGTGCTATTGCTTGTGCTTCCAAACTCAGCTTAAGTATTGTTTCAAAGTTTTGAGTAATGCTGCATTCAATTTAATGCTGTAAATTGACAGTGGTGCCAGATTGAAGAAAATCCATGTGAATTCATGCCATCTGCATAAAAAAGAGAGAGGACAGCTATAAGTTTCTGCTGAAGCCTAGATTTTGATTTATTTCTTCTACAGTTGAAACTTTGTGATACTGATACAGACTGATGATGACCCCTTGTTTCATCAGCTGTCAGGCTGTTGTGAAGAATTTTGTCACTTCACACTCATTGTGACAATTGCTGGCAAATTTCTGCTCTTTAAATTTTCATCTCTGCCATCAGCATGTAAGGAATCCATCTTACACAAGCCTTTCTGTATTGAAGAACATCAATAATCTAACTGTATCATTCCTGTAAAATGCCAAGCAATTTTCCTTTGAATGATTTGCTGATTGTCCTTAATGGGTTTATCAAGCTTACTCATATGAAATTCATCAGTTGCTATCTCAGATGGTTCATTTTGTTCTTGAACACGCAAATACAGTCTTCTGCTTTATCATCTTTACCATTTTTTGGCCCAGTGATACACAATCAATACTCATGTTAACATAGTCATAATCATAAACAGGCTGCATTTGGTGATACCTTCGGTGACCGAAAATTCAATCATGGCATGTTGGTTAAAATGCTCTCACCAGCAAGTATTCATTGCAAGCTTCCATGTCATGAACAAACTTTTCCTCACAGCAAGCACCTGCCAATTGAAATGAAAGAATGGACGCCAAAGACAACAAAAGAGCTTCTAGTGCACTAGAGCTGTCATTTCTTGATGACTTACAACAGAAGTTGGTGTGACCTCTTATTCAATCCTCACCAATTTTTTTTCCAGTTATAATTTCTACTGAAGAAATTATGGCAGAGCCAACCAAGCTAACTGCACGTAATAGGTCAATTTAGATGAGATGCAACAAGAAACGACAAACAGAAGTCGTTTTCAGTTTCATTTCCCCTGCAAGTTTTCTATTGCAGAGAAAGTTTGATGACAATCTTTCAACATGCAAATATATTCAGATATGCAACAAGTATTGCTTCATGTTACATAAAACCTGTTTAAATGTTTTAAAAGTGTATGGTAACGGATACACTGTTATGTTTTCTATCTGAAACTTTGCATGTTGGTGTTTTCGAGATCTGAGCAAGACAGCTTTGATTTAGTGCAGAAATGTCATTTGTGACATGATGTGCTTCACTGGGGCAAAGAGGCAACATGATGGTCTTGACAAGGCATTTCATTTCACCCTGAAGCTCCAAGTGGCACTTTGGCAAGTAGCAATGGAGGCTGTGGAGGAAATTTCAAACCAGTGCACAAAGAAGCAATGGGGCTGGGGCCCTTTTCCTCACCTTGCTTCATGAAGCAATTTTGATGGCATACTTTCAGAGGAATTAGTTAACCAGTTCAGTTGGGTTTGTGAGAATCGGTTGCTAAATGTCTGCCTGCATTAGAGTAAGTGTACAAAGCACTCAGGTTTGTTTTTCTTGCTTGTCCAAGCAGAGCAGGCAGGAAAGACTGCACTCTGGTAAGGATTGGGCTTTGGCAAGTAAAGGCAAAATTATAGACCGAACAGGATTGTGCTCCAACTTTCAGTTCAGTCAGTTTATCCAAGCAGAGCAGAGAAATTCTGAAGTTTTGATTTAATGGCTATAATTGAACTGAAAATGCTAAGACTTAAGCCGCTAACAAAGAATTTATGTCCTATTAATACCTGTTTAATGTAACTTGATATGCATAACTATTTATTTTATTTGTTATAAATATTTCTATGTTACTTCAAGCATGTAAATCTAAGTGGTTTACAGCATAAGAGACATATAATACAGTAGATTGCAATAGATTAAAATCATTAGAAACAATAGATATAATAACAGTAACGGTAGAAAATTTCTACCAAATATCCGTATGTATTCTATCCATTTATCTATTTATTATTATTTTTATATGAAATCTTACACTTCAAAACCACTGCATTTTTCAAGGATTTTTAGCAGATTTATTTAGAGCAGATTCCAAAATTTGTCATATCAGAGAGGTTAATTCTATTTGGAAATTTGGGAATCATGGTACTGCAGGATTTAAGCATCTCAATTATAATGGCATTGTTGTGGCTTGCTGTGTTGATTAAAATAATGCAGCTTTTTAATAGATACATGCTGGCTGGGGAATTTTAAGGAGTTGAAATCCACATATCTTAAAGTTGCCAAGGTTGGAAAACACTATTGTAGTTCAACCTCTGCATTTTGATTGGCTACTTTGCAGACAGAAATGCCCTGATATTACATTTTCCCTGTTTTTCCTGAAGAACATCTGCTACTGTCTTCTTTATTAATGCAGCAATTATAACACTTTCCATATGGACAGAAAATCCTTTTTTAAAAAATACTGTTCTTTTTCTTGAGTTACTGCTTTTTGCTGGACTGTTTTTATTGTTTAAATCTACAAGTACACCATTCCATCCTTTTTTTCAAATCAAATTCTGTTCCTGGGCTGTTATAATATGAAGCAGTTGTGTTTGGCCTTTAGAAAACACCTCTTCATGAGAATACCATCCTAACACTATATATATAATTAAGGAATCACATGGCGAAACTATTAGGGATAATCATGTAGATCCCAGATTAAAATATTCTTTATTCTTAATATTAAAAAGAGGCAGGATAGAATATTTGTCCTACAGGAGAAGAGGAGAAAAATCTTAACAAAGGCAGAAAGCAACCCCAGTCTACATGCCAAGCATAGGCTAAGGATTTATATTTCCCCTCTTGCCTGTAGAATAGGCTGACCATATTTGATAAACAAAAAAAGAGGATGGGGGGGCGTCGGCAGGGGGGCGTCGGCGTTGGCCGGGGGG
>JAEANM010029282.1:0-10212 GCA_017656035.1 Myanophis thanlyinensis | reverse complement strand
ATTATTTAAATTTATATACCGCCCCCTCTCCCTGAGGACTCGGGGCGGTTTACAGCAAGTAAAAAATTCATAAACAAAATTTAAAAACCAGATTTTCAGATTTCTTGGAGTTTCCTTTTGAAAGTTAGGCTCCAAGTGTCTTGAATTGCTATTGGAACACTGTTGGCTTTTGGTTTAGGCAGTAGCACAGCCAATAATTAGACAACAAATTAAGAATCTGAACTGATCATTCATTGGATATGTTACTGGTTCCAAATCATTAGGTTCTGAATAGAACTGACTGTTCTTGGAAGCCAGCATGTTACTCATTTAACCCTTTAATACAGCTGTATTAAATAGATGTGTTTTTACTTTAGCTCTGCTTTGTCTTCAATAGTTCTTTCTGGAATATAATGTACATGAAAGTCCATATTGCACTGTTTGGGAATGACAGACTGAATCTTTACACTCATCCTATTATTGTATATTTTATAATTGCAAATCTTTTATTGCCCCACTCACAATGTATCAATATATACCATAATCCTTTCTGCATGTTACAGGAAAAGATACATCATTTATATCTAACCAAATTTTGTATAATAGCTTATAAGAACACAGAGGATAAATATATTGCTGTCTCTTGATACAAAGCATTTTTCTAATTTCTTTTAAATATACTATGTTTGTGAGTTTAGGCTGGGAGTTTATTATATATGTGAATATTTATCACATATATGTGTGTGCAATCTGGTAACCTAATCATAATAAACTAAATTTTCTATAGCTTACATGTGTTTATAAAAGTACATCAGATACTCATATAAAATCTTGAAAAGCAAGCATACGAAGGAAAACTTAAGAAAGAAAAACCAATAGATTGTGTCAACTATTATCATATTTATAATTGTTCTTTGATTTTTAAAGCACATAAGGAGTAAAATGACAACAAAGCAAAAGGTTATGTTTACTTACCGTATGATGAGTAGTTCTACCCAAACTCTTACAAAGGCAGGAAGTGGGCCAAAAGCTTCAAGGATATATGTGTAATGCCCACCAGATTTTTTAATACTTGTGCCTAATTCTGCATAGCAGAGAGCACCTATAAAAAATAAAGTTAATTTTAAACTACTGTTTTGGCAAGGTACATCAAAATTTTTCATGATCAGAGGATAGATGTTCATTTGTTATCAATAAGCAGATTTATATTTCACTGGTGTCTGGAATAATCATGTAATAAAATGCCAATTATTTACATTAGTTTTTCCTCCAAAAAACTTTCAATCATTAACACAAGGTCAGTTCAGGTGAACATATAGGAAAAAATTTTTTAATTAATCTTCTGCCAATGAGTAAAACCATAGTGTTACATATGAAAGACTGGAAATTTTAATAAGGATTGAATAGGATCTTATCATGGATTATATTGGGAGCAAATTTAGGGATATGATTGTAGCATATTATACCATCATGATAATAAATCAATGAAGTTGAGCTACTGTTTTTCTTTTCTACAATAGAAGAAAAGACATGAGATATACTACATGGGGATTCAATTGAACTTGCTCTCCAAGAATTTCAGAGTTGGGAAACCTTAAGATAGAATCCCCTTATCTTTCAAATAACCCAGAATAGCTAGCTGTAGGCACCCTGATTTTTAAAATTATTATGGTTGGTTTCAATGTCACCCAGCTATTTAGACTGGCTTCCACATCATTGTTCACCATTGTCCACCTCATTGTCTACCCTATCAAGTCCTTCCCAGAAGACTTTCCTTTTTTTCAATGTGCGTTATATCAATCATTGTAAATAACAAATTATTGTTATTAGTTCACAACAATGTGAAGTCATGGCTGCTAATTCTTTAGCTGATGCTGGCCTTCATAGGATCAAGTTCTTCCCAAGAACCTAGGATGTCATAATGTATTTGCATAGTATATGTGCCAATCCAAGCCATATATTATGTACCTTTTGCAACTGACAAATGTCGATTTTGTCAATGTAAATTTTTTTTTAAATATCATGGAAGATTTTTTGCTATGGGACCAATTCATTATTGTAATTATATAATTATTAGCTTTCCAGTAGAATTCTAGTCAAACATTTACATGCACATTTGATGTATTAGAAACCTATCTCTAGACTGTATAAAATGAGACCTGACCATTGATCCTCAGTGTAAAAACTCCATTGTTACCAAAGACAAAAAGTTACATTGTTCATACAATCAATTACAGTATGCATGTTCTAAACTATTAAATTCTGCACATTTCAAACTCTGTTTTAAAATTCTTGACAATTTAATTGTCCTTCATTTCTTTTTAATAAAGGATGAAAAATATTTCCATAGAAGTAACTATGTAAAAACATTTTTCTTATAAACATTTGTCATTTTACATTGACAAGTGTATCAATAACCAACAACCATTTTAAAATCATTGCGGAATTTCTCTGGCTATTCATATGGGCATATTTTAGTGTTGTAGCCTTCTTCCTCTTGTATTTTTCTATTTAAACATCATTCTATCATAGCTCACTTTGGGTCAATAATTTCCTCTTTCAGAAGTTTTGTTGTGGAAATAGAGGGGAGGATCCTGCATGTATGCCACCTTGAGTTTACCTCCAGAAAGGTAAGAAATAAATGAATAAAATCTAAGCTCCATGTTTCTTTACATTTAATCAAATCAGTACATCTCTTGGTCTCTTCTCTAAATCATTCTCAATAGAAATTAAAAGACAAACCTAGAGAAATTTCTCAATAATTCAAAATAAACATTAGCCTGATTCCTAAGAAAATCTTCTATTCTCTAAAATAAGCATCTTCAGAACTATCTTCATATTACTTTTCAGTAGACCTGATTGGATTAATAGATTAATTTTGTTTAATTTAATAATTAAAGTCTTAAAACTCCATAAAGAACAAAAATAGAAAATGGAATAGTTTGGAGGCAGTGTTAATCATATTTAATAGTAGCAGGAAGGATTTACTGCACAACTCATTCTCAGTTAATTTATCAGAAAACATTTGTGTGTTGCAAATTTCAGAAGAATAAAAAAATATTTATGTTCATTTAGTCATTCCATAATAAAATCAAGCAGTATAAGTGAAACAATATCTTTGTAAGAAGTTCAGAATATGGATGTGTTTTATGGATAATCCTTGGATTGTCCATACTAGTTAACCAATATGGGCACTGCAAAAATTGTGGACTATACTGTTTTTATTGTTCCTACCTGAACCAGTTCTACTATCTGGGCACTATAGAATAAGACATCTGGAATTTATAAGAACTCTGGGAGAAATCAACATCAGTTTCTTCAGCCTAGCTATGGCTTCAACTCTTAGAATATTTGATAACCATAACTAAGAATTTTGGAAATCTGAAATCCAGATATCCAGGAAGCACTAGGTTGAAGGAAGCAACCATAAATTATTCTTGGTGTGTCTATTCTACAACCTACTTCTCACTCAGTTTGTATATATAAAGCACCTTGTTTATCAAGGGTGGATTAAGCCTCACCTCTGCTCTTTAAGATGCAGAATATATTGACAAGAGACCAACATTCATTCCACTTCTTGGCTGGATATTTGATACTCAATCTAGTTTATCCACTCTTCCTAATGCTAGAAAAAAGTAGTTTGGACTATAATAATTACTCTAGTCATATGGATTATCCTCCTCCTTAGCTGATTAAGGCAATCAATGAATTCATTGTTTAGACAGTTTAAGAAGGAGAGAAAGAGGTCTAATATCAATGATACATTGTGCTCCCCATATAATGATTAAGATTTAGAAAAATCCCAAATCTTTAATGCTGCTCCTCGAAATTGCACTCATTTATAGAACTGCTGAGAAGAAATTTACGTTGTTCAATAATGAAAATGCATAGGGTTGCTACTAAAGTTTAAATTTAAAAACTCTAGAACTTTAAGCCACAGCAGTTGCCAACATTACAAGAGTGCTTGCACACATTACAAGATTGCTTCTGAGCATGTACTGTTTTAATTTTTACCAAATAATCTTCCCTATCAGTTAGGATTAGAAGTAAGAAACTCCAGTTCAGCATCTACAATTCCAGGAGAACTTTAGTCTATTTTTTTAAAAAGTATACTAATTTAAGTCTGTATTGCTATGTTGGAGACCAGCAAATAATTCAAGTAAATTCAAAAAATTACTCCACTAATAATTATCTTTATATAGCACTCTAGCTAGGTATATTTATTTCCTGCAGGTTCTCAAGACTGAAAAAAGTTTCTCTAGTTGAAACGCTCTCCAAGCCTGCTGCAACTTGTTTTTAAAGTGTGTACAAAAGCAATACAAATAATGTATCTTACGATTTGGGAAACTCCTTTCTTTGTCTATTTGGGGAGCCCCATCTATTTTTAAAGCAAAAACTTAAATCCAGTCAAATTGATCAAACTTTTGATTTTAATGTTTTGTGTGTATCTGTGTATATAAACGGATGGACAGACAGATAGATAGACAGAATCACCAGTACAACTAGCCACCCCAAGGATCAATGTAAAACTTTCAAAACTTACCAAAAAGTGAAAGAATGCCACAGACAGTCCAGACAACCAAGGACATTCCCACAGTGCCAGTGTTCTGGAGAATTCCTTTTGGAGAGATGAAGATTCCTGCTCCAATTATAGTGCCAGTTATAATAGATACTCCTCTCAGCAAAGTTATTTTCTTCTTCAGCACCACTTTGTCTCCTGGTTCTACCTTGATGTCATATGTTGAAGGCATCTTAGATTGTCCCTGAGAGTAGCTTCCATTGGAACATGACGAGACCGGAGACTTCCTAAACATGCTTTAGAGCAGCTCACACAATTTACAAAGATTGAAACAAAAAGCTTCTCTGTTCTTTTTTCTTTGTCTTTTCCTAGCTAATAGCTATTGCACACGTTCCCTTCCTGCCTCTAGCCTTTAAACCTGCTTGTGCCAACAGGTATACAGCTCCTCAGGTGTCTTTTAACTTTTCACTGATAGCAAACTGCTACTAAAAACACCTGCTTTTTCTCTCAGCTACTTTGGTGCTGTTCTGTCATTGGAAGCCAGCTCCACTTTAGTATGGTATTGTGTTTAAGCTTCCTTGTCATACCAAGTTAGCTTTGCTGAATGATGATGCAAATTCCACAGATTTGCATCAGCCATACGAACTAGTTCCAGCATTACTCAGCACTTTTTCTGCCTTTTTTTCAAAGTAGCAGGATGTTGCACAACTAACTCAAACACTTGCAGAAAATACCCACACATACGAACACACACTCCCCCGGGCTAACCAAATCTTAGTTAAAAAATTGTATTACTGGCATATCTCCAAATATTTAAACGCACTCCTAATGTGAAAAAACATCTGTTTCAAAGAACAAAGTCCCAAAGCTAACAAGCGGAGAAAAGCAAATAAAATATAAGGTGCATTACTAGTGTAACTAGCTTTTCCTACATTATAAAAAAAGTTTCTAGGTTTTTATTTGGTTTATATACATCATGATTTTTATCCTTAAAGATTTTATACATTTATAGGGGGAAAAATCCATGCCCACCTCTTATCGTCTTTGGGTTGCCTATCAACACAGACAATTCAGATGTTTTGATTGTTGCTGTTTACTTGATTATTCCACAATTAAAACACTTCTTCAACCAGAGAAACAAGTTTATTGGAAGCTAAAGCCCTGATTTCCAGATATATATTACAAAGCTCAGCAAACATCATTGTCATGTTGTTGCCATCTTCTTTTAAATAAATTAAATTTGCTTTTGTTTCCTATCTTATTTTTTTTTCATGTACCTCATAAATCCTAAGTACATTAAAAGGCAGTAAGATCATGCTGGATGATCCTGACTGTGATATCTGTGATAGTAGAAGATATTATACAAGTGTACAAGTGTTTTTTTCTTACATTATCAGGAACTCTGTATGATTTGTTTGAATGTCTGATCAAATGAAAAAAAAATCTGTAGTGATTACCCAATTCAGTATTTCAAAGGTAGAGTGCTATGGTCTCTAGTTGTCATCAAACTGTATAAATTCTCAACATCAACCATGTTGAGAGTTGCAACTCACTGATATCAAAAATGCCATAGTTTTCATACCATTTAATTTTGAATAATGCAGTGTAATCTTCTACATCAAAATGCCCTTCTTCCATGTTTGGACTATAATACTAAATTCCCAGGTAATGTAAGACAAGCTCTGTTGGAAAAGTTTGGAATTGTTTCAACACATCAGAAAGTACCAAACTGAGGAAGACTGTTGCTCAGTTCAATGTGAAGCAATGATATGAATGTTTTAAATTAGCAGTAAAGTTTTCATTGACATTATTAGGTAACTTCTTTTACAGTCTCCTCCAAGTTTAGAGTGGGTCCTAGTGACTCAAGTTTTCTTTCCCACCCCACAAATTGCCAGTTACCTATCTCTAGCCTAGAATAAACAAACTAAGGAAAAGTTATGGAATTGAACCCTTCAACAGATATTGTATTGACAACAATCATTCTCATAAACTATTCATCTAGAGCATAAAAGAATGTGGTGGAGTTCTCTGAGGGACAAAGGAATTAGAATTTCTTTTGCACAATAATGCTAAATCAGATGCCTATGGAATGAAATCAGAGATTTTGCAGATATGGAATGCTTTGGGCTGGTGCTGCCCATGCTAATCCTGTTTAGGAGTATTCAGTGCCTCTTCCTTATAAGTATGTAACTTGCCTGTCAGGATCAACCTGGGACATTATGTATTAATAATTAAAGAAAAGGCAAATAGTCTTCCTACTGAGTGTTGACAAAAGTTCTTTCTCAGTACTTCTCCTTGTATGAAACTATCTTAATATGAGGGGGTAAATGACAGACTTGATATGATTATTATAAGACAATTAAGAAAAATTGTTTAATTAGTCTTAGTAATCAGCTATAAGGAAATGTGTTTTTACTTTGATAAACTATACCACTGAGAGAGGGGAAAAAACTGAATGGAAAAAATAGCATTTTATATATAGGGGACTGTAATAGATAGAATTAGTGGGTGAGTGTTTTTGCATTGAAGATTAAATTCACTTTTCTTTCATTTGTCAACCTGATGATTCTTATGTTTGATGCTTATTCTAGGATTATGTGATCATAGTTATTTGCAAAATACTACTTATATAACTGAAGTCAGATTTTATCACCTGTCTTCCATAACTAATCCTACCAGAAGTAGTTTTATGTTTCTTTGTAGGAATCTTAATTTAGCTAACATGACTAAATCACTGTCTGAAAAACTTTCATGACTACCGTATGTCCATGCTATCTTACATATATGCTTCCATGAGAAATAAAATGATTGCCACTATAAAATTTGGCTAGGTTCATTCATTTGGACAAGGTCAAATAAGAATTGACAGAATAGCAAAGTGACTAAACCCAAACTAAATCCATCTTATAGAGTGGCTTGGTTTAAGAAAATTTGTAAGGGACTTTTTTTCCCAAAAAGGAAATATCAAGAAATATGAGTGAAAGCCAAAAACCTGTATTTCATACATGAGAAAAAGCAATGGAAAGTAAAAGCTTTATCCAGATGCAGTGATGTGGGAAGAATGATATGCAAGTTGTTATACCAGTTATGATGTAACTTTGCAGAGAAACTACAAGCAATAAACTACAATGGAAAGTATAAATCAACTACAGGATTTTTTCCAAATTATCTCCACTATCCATAGATCCAGTTTCTGGATTATAGAATTATATTCACTTTTTGCCATTTTTTCTGTGTCAGTAAATTTTTTCTTTAAGTGTTAAATTATTTTTTTTTACATAAAAAAGTAGTTAAAGCACCTCAGGAAAATCACCACAATTTAAATTAAGTCAATGCAAATTCAAACAGATGTCTTAAAAAAGAAAGGGAAATAATGCACCTACTTAAAAATTAAGTAGAAATCCCTTGAGAATAAAAGATGCAAATGCAATAATGTTACTACAAAAATCTTTCCAGTAAGGTTCAACTTTCATTGAATGCCAAATATTAAACAATATTTTTATTAAACAATATTTTCCTTATATTTTAGCTTAATAACAGTTTTACTAAAATATGCAGGGGAATATTAATCTTTCAGTACGAATTTATGAGAATATTCATCCTTGTCCAAAACTGGACATAGAACCTTCTGATAACTGATAGTGAAAATAGGTGGAGTTGTTGCAAAATAATGTGTCCTGAAATATAGTATCAGACATCTAACTGGCATAATAATATATGGGTGTCCAATTTTAAAATACTTGGATCAATAGATGTAATATTGACCTTAAAAAAAGCCCAACAATCTGAGAAACTATCTCATTAAAAACTGTAAGATCTTTCCTAAATTGATAAGTGGGCAGAATAGTATGAATCAGATACAGTAAATGAGTAGGCTTGGTCCAATGAGACAAATTCTATAAATGTGGTAATTTAAAAGCTCATAATAAGTTGGCATGCCAGTACATGAATATAATTACGATTCTTAGCGATTTATCAGAATTTCTACAGCTTTTATATTATGCAAAGAAGTTCAAATTAAAACATTTTAAAACATGCAGAGAAGCTGAACTGTAGGTTTGAGGGAAATATTTTTTTTAATTTTCAGGGGAGAATTAAAATTTAAGGAAATTGGTTTTATAATATTTCTTATGAGAGTATTGTTTAAACAGTAGCCAAGTTTTTCCAACATAGTAAGCCAGAAATGTTAGCCAGAAGAGTGACTAAACAATTCATGGCAATCAAATAGGGCACTGTTGGCCTCCAAAACTTTAAATTTTTCTTTTGTTCCAAACAATTTGAGGGGAAAATAGTTGTTGTTTTTTTAATCATTGTGTCATTTTTAGAATTCCCTATTTAACTCTGACACTAAACTCATGAGACAAATGTCATTGAGAATAGTAACTGAGTACTTGGTCAACCAATGAATGAGCAATATGGCCAAGTTAGGCTTTGAATTAGTTCTGTATTTTACAAATTTGTTTTTAACAGAAAATCTGTTTCTATTCTTGCAACATTTTCATCCTCAGATTTTTCTTTGTTGTATTTATGAAAGCTATGCATAAATATGATTTGGAACTTGGTAGCACAATACTGCTCTGCAATTTTAGTGATACCTCTATCCTATTTAAATCAATGGTTATAAGTCTATTTAGATAATCAATATGATTCTAATGGCGTATTATTTATGCAGGATGAACCAGGATTTGGAAGAAAACTTTTAGGTAACAAATATACTGATTTAAATCTGCATTTCAAACACAGAATCCAAAATGAAACTTAGATGTAAGACATTTTATTCAATTTGATTTCTTTCACATGATGTATACATGAGAAAATTGATTTACTTTTTATTTTAAGTTTTACATAAAGGACTACAAAAGAAAAAGAAAATAGAGAAAGACAAGAAAATGAACAACTATAAAAAAACTAACAAGTAGCTTAACAAAAATACAAAATAAACCAATAAAATTATTATTTTTTAAATAAAAAATATGTTTTCTGTTTATGGTGACACTGAATCTTTCACACAGTCCCTCTCTCCCTCCTGATTAAAGTGCTTTCAAACTTTTGCAAAGAAGAATAAAATCCCAGCATATATATTTCTTTTAGGCTTGACAATTGGACTATATACAAACATTCAGGAACTGCTTTAATTTTAGTATGAAGGCAGAGGAATATTCTTCTACTAATTTGTTAAAAGAGATCTTGGCTTCAGTACAAATATTAAAGTAATCCAACAAGATCTGGCTGAGCTTAAATGTGATTTAAAACTGATTCAACAAAAGATGGCTCATTTTGAGAATGGCCCTGGATCAAGCTAGTAGTAATATTTTAGGTAAACAATTTACTTACTTAGAATCACAATTGTATAAGCAAAATCTACATATGGTGGGCATTGAAAATCTTCTGAGTTTATGGAGGACTTTAAAAAAAAAACTCCTTCTTTTTGGAACAGATTTTGCTTCAAAATTAAACCTGTGATTAAAATTCCTTTGATGCAAAGGAAGTCTGGCACTGTTATTGTGCAGTTTCTTCATGTTATCACAAGTGAGATTTTATATATATTTAATCCAGGTTTCTATTTAATTTAATCTAGGTTAATCCAACAGCCTATAATGCATTAGTCTCTTGAATTGTGACAGCTTGGGTAATGTCCTGGGGGGATGGTTGTGATGTAGTATTCTGGGCTTTGGTCTGGCTTCTGGTTTGAGGTCTGGGTCTGTGTTCTTGCT
>JAEANM010029281.1:0-10212 GCA_017656035.1 Myanophis thanlyinensis | reverse complement strand
GCCAGCTTTTGCTGGCTGAGGGATTCTGGGAGTTGAAGTCCACAAGTCACATAATTGCCAAGTTTGAAGACCCCTGGATGGGATGTACAATATTCAAACTTTTTTCAAGCAAAGATGTTTTTTCAAATGGCACTTTTGAAAAAATGGACTTTGTTTTTCCTTGAAGACATTTTGCTTCTCATCCAAGAAGCTTCTCTTCTGTCTTCAGAACTGAAGAAGCTTCTTGAATGAGAAGCAAAACATCTTCAAGGAAAGAAGAAGAAAGGCAAGACCAGTTGCCTTTTGAAAAATCACCTGTGGGACAGTCATGATCTGGATGACTGACAATCTCCATATAACATTTTTAAAGTATCCATATAGGATGAAAAATTGACAGTGTACTCATATTAAACTTGGGATTTTTGGGTGCACATAAATAATTCTCTCTTGCTTATAGATGCTGCTGCCTTGATATCATAATAATTATCCCAAGTTCCTGAAGATTGATATTAATAGGAATAATGGTTGTAATAATATATTACTCTGGATTTTCTTAAAATTCAGTTCCTACATTTACACTTCCTAGGTGTACTCTATTTTTTTTAAAAAAAGAAAAAGGCTGTGAGTAATGTAAGCCTTCGTAAAATAAAACTTCATATGAGAGAACTCCTTTAATAAGAACAGATCAAGACAATCATTTTGTGCCATCATCATTTGCAGTACAATGTAGCTCAAAGGCTACAGATTGGCTATATTTCAGTATGATTCACAACAAAAAAGCCATCTCCATGGCAACAAAAACTGTTTTGGCTGCAATGTTTTACTTGATAAAACTTACTATATAAAAACACATAAGTTATTGTAAGAGGTCATAACACCTTTGAGGATGCACAGGTAGCTCAGTGAAGCCACGAAGTCAAGTTTGATTTGAAGAAGGACATACCATTTGTCACATTAAATCTAACTTTTCTGCACGTTATTATATGGTGGGAATATATTCTTTTGAAGCACTCCATACTAAAATACTACTTTCTGGAATTGTAATTTTATAAATGTATAAATAGAAGTGCTGAACAATCCACTAGAGTGTTAGGACATATGATGAAATAAAGAGAGGGGTTGAATCAGCCTTTATAACATCTCATGTGCACATGCATACACACACATAGCCTTCTAGCTTGCCTCCATCTTTCTTTTACAAAAATGATCTTCTTTTTCTTCACAAATTAAACTGGGGATGCTTAAAAATGGCACACATATAGCAGAAACTGGATTCAGAGCCTAATTCAAAATCCAGGCTTATACAGTTCAAATTGTAATAGACTGCCTGCTTTGAGGCAGAGAAATTTTGAGTGTTTTTAGCTTTTCTTTCTTTTCTTTTCTTGACATCCTTATTTTAAATATGATGTAATTGTGGGTGGAAGGAAAGGCAAAAATAATCTTGAGTTTTAGAGAAGTTATTCAATCAAGTCACTATCCATTGAGATATACCTGGAGACAATTAGAATTCCCAATGAGTGGCTTTGAGCCAATCACTCTCTCTTGTCTAAATTTATTTAAAGGGTTGTTCTTGTGGGGAAAAATTAGAAAAGGGAGTACTACATAAAACAACTTGAATTCCTGAAGGAGAGTAAATGAATACCATCTTTCCATAAATGGAAGAGCAACCATTAAGTTCTCCAAGCAGGACTTAGGGAGAAGAAATTAGGTGGTGAGGGAGTAAGAAGTAATACATTTTTTCTTCTGGGGAAAAAAATAATAAAACCATAGCATCTGTTCAGCAAATTTAATATTTGCATATAAATACATAAATATGAAATCTCATAAGCTAAGGACAAGTATCTGCTGTGGGTATCACAAGTGAAGAGAGGAATTTCCCAAAACAAAAGAAATTCAGTATTGAATCTCTTGGTTCCTTCTTGGATGGAATATAAATCTTTAGGGCATTCCTGACTTAACCAAAATTCTGATTACCATACATTAACAGAGTGATCATCATTTTCCAAAATCATATTGTGTTCAATTAACTGAAATGATCTTTGATCATGAAATTAGCTAAACTATAAAACAGTTTATAAACCACAATTGTTATATTTGAGTAAAGTCACAAACAAATCATATGATGGTTTATCATTCATATAATCACTTTGCTTTGTGAAAGGCTGGATACAGTCTACTAGACCTCATCTAAAAAAGAAAATTAGGCTGATATACATAAGTACAGGTATTAAGAGAGAATGGGAATAAAGCAGTGGTGGAATTCAATTTGGGGTGGTATGGCTTGGTGGATTAACCCTGTAAAGTGGGCAAAAAAAAGGAGATTTCTTCTAACAACCAGTTCTCTGAACTGCTTAGAAAATTCACATTCAATTTAAAGAAAACTGTTGTTTTAGGGGTGGCGATAGGGATTCTGGAGGGAAAAAACCTAAAATATTCTGAAAGAAACTAAACTAAAATATTCAATTTAAAAAACTAAACTGGGGTAGCAGTAAGCTAGGTTACCAAACCTATGAGATCTCATCTGTGAAAATCAGGCCAACCAAATAGCAACAAAGAATTGGAAGGTTCTGTATCCTTTTGTTACCAGCTAGTAGCTGACTGGATTTATTTTTTAATGCCGAAATTCTGGTAGTCTTCACTATAAAGAAGAAGAAAAATAATCTAGAAGAGTGAATGCAAGGACAGAGACATACACACCAACATAGCCATGAAAGAGAGTATAATAGAAAAGAAACTCAAAATTGCTTCTCCTCAATTCTCTTTGATATAAAAAGGACCAGGAGATCAATTTTGTCAGGCTTTCAAGATTCTGTTTATTGTATCCTGTTTCTTCACCTGGTCTGCCTTAAAAGACTGACATTAATCAAGAGGTATGACTCTCTCTTTTATTATACAATACCATTCAGTGCCCATTAGTTTCCTTGGCTTCCCAAGTTTCAGCTACATTTCCAGGATAATCATTTATAGCAATTCCTTTGATGGGGCTTCTTGAGATGGAAAAAAGGGAACAATCAGAGGTTTCTAGAACAGAGGTGGGCAGTTATGGCTCCTTTATGATTCGTGGACTTCAACTCCCAGAATTCCTGAGCCAGCCATGCTGGCTCAAGAATTCTGGAAGTTGAAGTCCACGAGTCATGAAGGAGCCATAATTGCCCACCCCTGTTTGAGGACAATAGATAACAGACACTCTGTTCCATTAATATTTTCAGCATAAATATTCAAAATAGTCAAAAATACCACCAAAAGAAATCTCCAAATTATTCTAAAGTACTTTGAGACACCCATTAGAAGAATTTGGGTTTCTTTTTGTGGTGTTGTTTTACCATTTTAAAACACCTTTTACCATTGCCAGATACTTATTTTAAAATCGTGTTAGTGGTCCCCATTATATAATGAACCATCTGATACAGTAGAAGACTTAAATTCATCCTGACTGAAGGATTACTTTTTTACTAGGCTACACACTGAAGGGACCACACAACCAACACAGTTCTGTCCATTACTGTAC
The DNA here is from genome assembly GCA_017656035.1 of Myanophis thanlyinensis. Lineage (NCBI taxonomy): Eukaryota > Metazoa > Chordata > Lepidosauria > Squamata > Homalopsidae > Myanophis > Myanophis thanlyinensis. The sequence continues at coordinate 6,725 of JAEANM010029281.1, read as the reverse complement.
TTTCTCTCGCCAAAATCCTCTCATCACCATCCTTCAATCTTCACCATACAATATTTAGCATGCTGTGCCTTGATGCATCAAACAGGTCATACTTGATTTAGGCTCTTCTCTTTGTCAACTTAAACTGAAGGGCTAAAATTATTACTACATGCCATTTTCTAATGGAGGGGCTGCAGAGCCTATTGGTTCATTGTTGTTTCTGCATTAAAGCAGGAGAGGGAGAATGCAACCCTCTTGCTGTTTAGTAAAGCCTGGCTGTAATGGATGGGATACCTCAATACCCTCAATATCCTTTCGGAAGTTTGATCCATTCAATCATGGCAATGAAAGTTATACGAGAGCATTGTTTTACTGCCCAATAAGGGCACAAAGAACTCAAGGTTAGGAAACCAGAATTATTCTTTCCTAGCAACAGTTACTATTGGAGTAAATAATTGCAGAGCAGCAGTGTCAAGACAGACCTAGTTTTTACTTGTAGCTCCTTGACAGTAATAAAATATTCACTTTGTGGCCATGAAAATAAAGCAGGTATCAAATTTCCTAGAAGGCTACAGAGACTTCAGAAAGGAAACTACAGAGGACTATAATGTTTTCAACCAGTAAAACCTTCTTCTATTTGAATCCCATTATGCAAGGATGAATAGTTTAATGGGCTGAATTCACCCTTGGGCAATCTTATAAAGAGTCCACACTCTTTCACAGTTTATTGCATTATATTTGTGTTTATTGTTACATCATGCTCACCTTTGTGCTTCCTGTTCATACTCATTGCTTTGTGTAAAAATGTCCTTCTGTTTTAAATGTATTTAATAGTCACATATAATAGAACCAAATACATATAGTATGTGCTATATATATTACTTTTCTGTGAATGTTGAATATTTTCTAAATATTCTTTGGTACAAATATATGATAGATGTTTGATTAGCAGCCAGGCCTGAACTGAATTTGGATTGTGTAATGACTTGTGTATTTGTCTATTTTGAAATGTTGGTGGTATCTTGTAATTTGCAAGAGGAGGTATATATTCTGCAGTGCTGTTTGGAATTGGAAGCTTGCCCTATATAGACAGTTATGAAAAGGAGATGAAGTATGAGAAAAATGTTTGAAGGGGAGAAAAAAAATAGAGGATATAGGAAAGGATCGGGAATTAATATTGCATCATCACTTATCAGATAAAAAAAAACACTTTCCCAATTCCATAAGGACTTCACATTATCATCCAAATGCACATTATCATCCAAATGGAAAGACATGCTTCGCAGACAGACCCTTACATGAAAAATATCTCCCACTTTTATTGATTTAGTTGCATAGTGTTTGGTATCTGCTTTAAAAGCCATTCTTTTATGTGCTAACTAAAATAACAGATGTATTTTAGCCAAAACTTGACAGCAGCTGAATTCAATAGTTATTTATGTTCTAAACTTCAATTGCTGAATATTTCACAGTAAACAATGTTAAGTGGGTAATTTTTGAATATCGAACTTAATATCCTTCTGATTTAATTGATAGATTGAATGAGTGATTTAAAAGTTTGTTTGCCACTTCTCAGGCTTTCAGATTGGAATTTTTCCCAGACCTGAGAGGCCAGATGCTAATGCTCAGATGTTGTATTTGCCAAGCAGAGACTCTGTTGCTGAGCTCTGGCCATTCTGTCCTTTGTGGTATCATAGGTCTTTTAAGGATGGAGGGGAAACATTGCTTTTCATATCTATAATTGGGAAGATACAGTTTCACAGTGTTGATAAAAAGAGTCATAAATGTATATAATATACTTTCCTCATTATTTGAATTTTGTACTATGCCAATACTTTTGGAGCTATATGTTTACTATTGTGCCACTATGCATGTACACCTATTAACCATTTGGAAAATTTTAATATGAATTTCAGAAAAAAATTGTTTATGTTGGGAGAATGAATTGCCTTAGCCTTAGGAACCTGAGCCGCAAGCAATGTTGCCCTCTCTTGGAATTACTGTGTCCCATCTTAGGAGTCTGATGAACCAAATAACTTTATATCCCTGTTCAGAATAGGGTCTCATTTGTCCTCCCAAAATTTACATCCATTTTGAGAAATTGTGATTTAAGCCAATTCTGTGGCTATGGGGAGAATGGCATATGGCAACTCTATGGAACAGTCTGTTTTTCAGCCTCCTGCTGTGTTGGTTATTATTGTTGTGGTGGTGGTGGTGGTTTGTTGCACAGTCAGTCAGATACTCAGACTGGATTTGACATTTTTGTCTATCAAGTCCTTTCCAAGGACCTGGGATAGGTAGATCTGGATGTTTGATGGTGACACTGTCACAGAATGTAAGCTGTTGTGAGTAAAGCTGCTTTTTGTAATTGACTGATGGTGAATTTGTCAGTGCTGATGGTATTCAAGTGGTGGTCCAATTGTTTGGGGATTGCACTCAAGGCACCTATTACTATGGGTATTACTTTGCTTGTTTTTGCCACAGTTGTTCTATTTCTATTTGCAGGTGTATTTTGTTATCTTCTCTTGTTGTTGTTGTTGTTAGCTAATAGTCACACCAGGATGCGCTAGAGAGTGGGAGGGATGGAGGTGCTTGAGTGTTTCTCTTTCTTGTCTCCATACTGTCACCCCCAGTTCTGTGACTCTTCACTACAGTGTTGGTCTGGGTTAGTCTGAACCTGGCATGGCTGACTTGCATTTGGGAGATGTCAATTTATCATCATAAATTTCTTTTCTGATCAAAAAGTTCAATAGTCATCCTGAGCTGGGCTGTAACTGTTACTCCATTTTGGGTAGAGTACTGTGGCATTAGGGAGGAACAAAAAACTATAAATACGGTACTTTTAATGTACTTACACCACACATTGCTCAACTGGGAATGTGAATAGGGTAAAAATGCACTCACTGGTTCAGGCTTTGAAAGAAATGACAAAGTGGAAACCGGGAACACATAAGTATTTTGTGACTTGGAAGCAAACATGAATGGCTGCATGTTTGTTTAAAACTGGGCAATTTATTGCAGTGTTTACTGCTCAGTCAGATGAGTGTTCCTTTTCCAAACACAAGAAACAGAATGTCTATCAATCCTTCATCATGGGAAAAAGTGCTGGAGAAATTAACAGCCATCAGTTTTTGATTGCACTGTTCAGCTGCCTATACTTTATGGCTAATAAAACTTGTTAAACATTTGTTCCAGTTTTTCAGAAGGCAAACTGGAGTCAAGTGTAAGAGATTAAAACAGTACTACTTGGTCAATTTATCAATCTGATAACTGGCCTGTGTAGTTCTTTGTGACTTTTGAGAAAAACTGGGGGTGGGACCTGAGTTAGCTCTTGAGGATACATTCAGATAATATTCCTCAGCTGAACTTATGGCTGAACAATATAAGTTACAAATGGATATCACCTGAGATGATGAATAAGATGCTTGAGACCATAGCTCTACATATATTCTTCTGAGATCAGGATAATAATGTATTGTAGTATCAGGTATGACTGAAATGCAGGTATCAGTACAGTAGACAGCTTTCATATTTATTTTGCCTACTGAGGATATGTCTGTTAAGGGTTTTTGTGGGGGAAGGAGACAGAGATGGGATAGTAGAAGTTGTGACCCAACTGCAAAATTTCTGTTAACTTGAAATATTTTTCCTGCCACTTCAATCTTCCTTTGAGTCAGTGCTGCAACCACTATTATCAGGAAGTATCTAAAGTTGCTAGACATTTCAGTGTATTATAGGCTCTTGTGAAGGAAGAGGCACCACAGGTCCAGTGTATTCCCTGTGTATTCACTATGAAGTAGATGATAGGAATACATTTCATAACAAAATATAACAAGAAACAATGTGTAGAAATGTGCTGAGTGGAAAAACTGACCCAATTAACTTTATCAGAAATTCCCCAAAATTTCTTCTCTGGTTGAAGGATTTTTGACAAGGACAAGGGCAACAAACTGTAAATCTGCGACCATTTTGCCCCACAAGAAAGTCTTTAAAAGTAGTTTCCCTACAATTCACAGTTTGTAATTACAGGAAGGTGATTGAATTCCTTGAAGACCTATATTCTCAAGAAAGAAAATATCCTGTGGCAAAGATAAATGAACATATTTGGAACTTGCAGAAATCTACTTCACACTGCACTTTTATGGTGCTTCTCTTTGTTTGATTAGATTTCCTAAACACAACCCTATAAAAACCTTATATACAATTTCATCAGGCATCTCCTTTATCTTCTGGCAAAGAAAGTAGAATATGGAACTGTTTTGAATCAATGAGGGCAATTGAAAATATAGCATTCAAGTCTTCCTAGGAGCAAAAAAAAAATCCCTCAGTGTATTAATGTTGAGCAGGAGTCTTGTCCATTTGAGTTTTCTAAAGAATATTACAAAATATATTCTTTGGACATTTGTCCATGCCTAGTAATACTTTATACTATTGTTGTCTTTCTGAAAGATGCTAACTTATGAGTGAGATTGAAAAGTTTGCCTCTGGAGGTTAGGATAGCACATACATTTCATTTTTTTTACAGAATTAGTATGGATGCTTTTCAACCACAACTTCACCATGATATAATAATGGACATTGCCAAGAAACACAATTTAAAATATTAAGCTTCCTTTTCCCCAAAATATCAGCATCCTGATCTTTTTGGGAAATCACTCTAGGATAGTTGCTGCCAGAAACAATTGATAAAAATGAAAGAAATAACCCTGATTATTCTCATCCTGAATATCAGAAATTCTAAGAATATTTCTAGGACAAGCATTTTTACAACCAAGAGTTATTCATTTCACACTCAATCCCAGTCTGTCTCTCATAGGAAATTGATTTTAACATCATTGTCAACACATTCAGAGAACATCAATGTACAAAATATGTTAGTGTGTTTAACCCTAGTTAAGTCTGGGTTTCATTCAAGTGATGTGTCCCCCAAATCTCCATACAATCCTAAAAATAACTTGAATTTCATTTGGTGTTTTATTTTCAGCTATATATTAAAGGGTTTGGGAACATCAGGTACATGTCTGCAGCCCATCCTTGCCCTCTCTGCATGGAATGATTATGCCAGTGCCTCAGGCATGGATAAAACAATGATCAGTTTTATTTACATATATTGAGAGGATAACGTTTTAAAAATGTTTAGATTTCTGGTTTGTGTGTGTGTGTGTGTTTGTTTGTTTGTTTCTATATGAATATGTATGTGTATGGGTACTCTTCCAGTTCCAGTTTTTATTTCCATCTTTTTTTTTTGGACAGATACATTATTGTCTAATCATAACAACATCAAAAGCCTGGATTTCTAAATTGTTTCTTATGAAGCAACAGTCATTTCCCACCAGGAAAGATTTAAGGGAAAAAAACACATTATCTGCCAAGCATTGCTTGTTTCTTCATTGGATTAAAAACGATCAAAAGCAAGAACAGACTTTTCTTATAAAATGGGCAGAAAAGATACTTTGTTTTACCATAAATCTCTACTTCTAAAAAGATCTTCTAGGAAGCTGCTTTTTAAAAACAAAATGAAAGCTGAAAAATAAAGAAATAATAGACTCCTTCACTTCCTCACAGATCTTTATTTGTTGTTTGTTGCGAAGTCAAGTCCAACCCACTGCAACCCCATAGACAATGTTCCTCCAGGCCTTCCTGTCCTCAACCATCCCCCAGAGTCCTTTTAAGCTCATGCCGACTGCTTCAGTGACTCCATCCAGCCACCTCATTCTCTGCCATTCCATTATTCTTTTGCCCTCAATTGTTCCCAGCATTAAGCACTTCTCCAGTGAGTCACAGATCTTACAAATAACTATTTACACTGTTCTTGATTGTCTTGTGCTATCCAATACATAAGATCTTCAACTGAAGCCAGTTGAAGACAATTGGTTGTTCAATTTCTTCTTAAAAACCTCCAGTGTTGGAATACCCACAACTTCTGGAGGCAAGTCTTTCTACTGATTAATTGGTCTAACTCTCAGGCAATTTCTCCTTAATTCTAGATTGGTTCTCTCCTTGATTAGTTTCCATCCATTGTTTCTTGCCTTGCCTTCAGGTGCTTTGGATAATTGTTGACGCCACCCCCTCCTCTTTGTGGCAGCTTCTAAGATATTAGGACACTGCATTGCCCCCACAACTATCTGTTTTAGTCTCCACTCCCCTAATTATCTCTGTGGCTCTTCTCTGCACTTTTTCTAGAGTCTCAACATCTTTTTTATATTGTAGTGACCAAAACTGGATACAATATTCCAAGTGTAGTCTTACCAGGTCATTATAAAGCGGTACTAACACTTCACATGATCTTGATTCTTGATTACCATAATTACCATAATATAGTGCTACACTATATCTAGCTTTTACATGCAGAATATAAAAGCACACTTGAAATAGATTAAGTTATTACTACACAACCAACATTCATACAATTAAAACTGATGTATGATTTTATTGGGCTGTATAGATCTTCAGAGAAGCTCTCTACTTTCTTCAAAGTTTGTTTGAAGCATCTTTTCTTTGTCTCAACAAGTGTTCAAGCACTTTTAATCAGAGCAATGAAGCAGGGAATGTCACCTGCAGAGTACCAATCATCTCATTGAAGCAGACTACGCTGCATTGGTGATGAAAAACAGTACACATTGGCCTCATATTCAATATATTATCTAGTCAAGTCTGCCCTTACATAATTTCATAATAGCAATAGCAAAAGCACCTAAACCTATGTATTACTCTATATTACTTATTTTATTTATTTATTTATTTAT
>JAEANM010029280.1:0-10212 GCA_017656035.1 Myanophis thanlyinensis | reverse complement strand
TTATAGGCTGTTCACCGCCCCGAGTCCTCCGGGAGAGGGGCGGTATAGAAATTTAATAAAATTAAAATTAAATTAATAAACTGCAACATAAACTTCCTCCAGTTCTGCTGCCACCCCAAAAATTTGCTTCCCATAGTTGCCACCTTCGCCTGGGACATGCCATCTCTCCTACTTCGCCTAGTGATGGAGCTGCTCTGCCTCGCCTTTCCAGCCTGTTCCTCTCTATGCTCTCCAGAGTCTTCCAGCTATCAATCACTGCACTAGCAGAACATGGGCTCATCTGTCTATCCTATTTTATCTCCTTCACTGGTTCAGTCCTGCTTCCTCTTTGCCCAGAGCTGGAATCTCAGGCCAGAAAAAGACAGAAAACATGAAGGTCAGTTGAGAAGAGTGGTGGACTACAGCAGGAATAGGTAGAGGAGTGCAGGGCAGGCAAAAGGGCAGAGATGGGGAGGGGGGGAAATAGGCAGATGGGGAGGTTGAAGTAGAAGCAGTTTGCACAGGGCAAGAGAAATTTGAGGTTCCAGCCTAACAACGGGGCAGTTCTGGCCTGATGATCATGAGCTGGGCTGCCATCACTAAGCTCATGATCTTTTGCTCCATGACTGTTTTGCTTAGCAACAGGAATCCCAGTCCCAATAAGGATTGTAGCTTGAGGACTACCTGTCCTCAATTCTTTGATACAATGGTTCATCCCATGTCAAGAGCAGGCTAGTAAAGTATCAACAAGTTCTATTTCTTAACAGGAAAGGATTTTGCTCTTCGTAATATACCCATACCTTTTTTAGTTTTGTGCCATCATCCTTATAAAAGGATGCTTTTTTGAAAGCACACAGTGGTAAAATGAACCCTGCTGGTCACTTTTGCAAAATGTAAGGACTGCAAGAATTGCTCTTAACAGATTATTACAACCACGTTTGGAAGGAATCCCCCCCTCTAGTGGAAGCTAAGGTGTACTTCAAACAGTTTGGGCAAAGGTCTTACCATACACCAAGGGGGGAAAAAGCCCAAGAACATGTCTTGGCATTACTCATCTGTTTCTCATTGATCAAAGCAGGGGTGGCAAACCTTTTATTTACCGAGTGCTGAAAAGTACACGCTTTCTGCATGCCATCCGCACTTGCGTGCGGGTCCTTCACGTGCACATGTGCAACCGTACCATCTGTGCATGCATGCAGCTTTTGCACATGCAATGCACATGTGCTGCGGGCAGGCGCTCACGCACACGAGCATGCTCAGGAGAGCTCCAAAGAGCAGCTGGATTTTCTGCTGCAATCGTGTGCATGCACAGCGGAGGCCCGGAGACCAGCTGCGTCTCTGCAATTGTGCATGAGTGCATGTGCAATTGCATATGCATGCTCAGCTGGAGGTAAGTTGGCCAACAGCTTGTGTGCCCAGCAAGATGGTTCTGCGTGCCACTTGTGGCACCCATGCCATAGGTTCGCCATCATGGGATCAAAGTAAATAATAGGTTCACTTATGAATTCAAGTAAGCTACAAAGGCCATTTGTAGCTGTGATGATTCCACTGTATTGAAAACTTTTCCAGCCATTAATAACATAGTAGAAAGTGGAGTCCTTAAAACCCCTTTTTGAGTTTTTTAGGTGTTCACAGGTGGAAAAAAATTCCCCAGACTCTTCCTGCATGCTGTATGATGTACCCTGACAGTTGATAGTGCTGAATTTCTCAATAGTGCTTCACAATGAAGAAAGCAGCAGGACATACGGCACTTTTTAATTTGCCACATTTTGCTCAGTGTATACTTTGAATAGCAGCTAGCATTTTAATTGATACAAATTTTGAACAAAAGAGCACTACAACCTCTATTTACTAAAGCTCTATACAGGTAGTCCTTGACTTATATCTATTCATATAATGTTTGAAGTTACAACAGCACTGACAAAAGTGACTTATGACTGTTTTTCACACTTATGACCATTACAGCATCCTCGTGGTCATATTATCAAACTTCAGATGCTTGGCGATTGGCATGATTTTATGACAATTGCAATGTCCCTGAGTCTCATGGCCACTTTTTGCAACCTGCTGACAACCATGTTACTTAACCGTGTTACTAACTTAACAACTGCAGCGATTCACTTAACAACTATGGCAAGAAAGGTCATAAAATGGAGCAAAACTAACCTAATAGCTGTCTTGCTTAGAAATTTTGGGCTCAGTTGTGGTTCTAAGTCGAGGACTACCTACACATTCATTTTTAAACATGTAACTTAGCAAGAGTTTATGCCATTCAGTCAAAATGTGCCTAAAAAGTAAACAAAAGCAATAATGCAAATAAAGAATCAAATTAAAAAGTTATCCAAGCAAAGTTATCAAAATAAATTCTGGCCATTGGGTTTACATGTTTTTTTTGTACATGTGAACTTACAGAATACTGGCCCTTCCCATGTATTCATGCATGAGGGGGAGGGGGAGTCCTGAAAATAACATTTTATCCATGAACAGAGAGAAAGCTTTTGAACTGTGTTTGGAAAAGTATAACTACTCATAATTTTCTCATTAATGCATGCAAATAAATGGTCTACTGCTTAACATTTATAATCCTAGTACCTGAAATTTTTGCTTCATTTGCTCTTTTACATACTGAAATAGATTTGAGGGCAATGGTATATAATAGAAAAAGGCTGCTGCTAGTAAAGAAGTACAGTGTATTATTGTGTATATTGCATTCCTTCCCCCCCCCCAAAAAAAACAACAACAACAACCCTGCTTCACTTACAGAAGTATTGAAAAGCAAAATAACTCATACCAGGAAAACAAAAATTGGCTGGGGAGCAGTATTCAAAGCTATTTTACCAGTTATAATGTTTTCAAGGCATAATTTTGCAAGAAAACACTTAACATGATGCCAGGACATTATGATGCATGTGAGTATTTTACATAGTGATAAATCCTTAAATCTCAGCTTGGCTTTCTCATTTCTATTTACTCCTCCAGATTTCAGTGGGAGTTTGTTAGTAAGAAATATGCTTGAAAATTAACCCCAAAATGTGACCCAGTGTTAACAATAAGCAATAATAATAGTTAATATTTACAGTAGCTGGTATGACAAATTAGTATACCATAAATATTTTCAAATTTCAGTTATGGTTTCAAACAAACTATCAAAATGATTCATATCCATAAATGGCCTTTTATTTCATTTGTCTGTACCAAGGTTCATTCCCTATTCTTACATTGAAGTTTAAACCTAAATATCTAGATAAATTTTGATCTAAATATCTGCAAAAATTGAGATGGATGCTATGAAGCAGCAGGGAAATGCAGAAGACTAACTATGTTGCCTACCAGTGGTTTCCCAAAATTTGCAGGCCATATGCCATATGCAGCAGCTTCATCTTAGCTGATGTACACAGGATCTAATAAATACAAAAATACAACCTGCAAAACAACCATTAACATAGTCCTATTTTTTCATATTCCTTTCTCAAAGTAATTTTCCAACAACTGAAGTCTCCTCCCTTGTTCTCCACAATTTATTTATATTTGAGCAGAAGTTTTATACTGGCCTGAAATGCCATTCCTTAACCTGAGTTGAGGAGACAGATTTAAGTCACAAAAGGTGATTTATGATTTCTCAAAATTTCTTAACACAATTTACCTAACATGGCTTCCTGTTGGCTATATGTAATGGGAGCTTCCGTTTTCTGTCATGTGAGCACCTAAAGCTTTCACAGGAGAGGTGAGCTATCAGTGTAATAAGTGAATATTAAGGAAATAGAATTGCCAATGGTTTATGAAGAGTAACATTCTGACCTCCGATTTGTGTCCACTTATTCTTTTGCATTAAGTCTGGTCTCCTTGATTTCCATGCGTGAAATGCATCTGGATGCAGGATAGATACAGGCACAAAGCATAGATCTGGCTCTGCAACAGAATTATTTTGCCTGTTGTGCTGGTGAGTAGTGTTTTAGCTATCTATAAACTCTACTACCTGAGGTCTGTGTCAGAGAAAGATCATGGTCCAAGATCAACTGTACATTATTGATAGAGTACTTTCAGCTGGGAACTGTAGGTCTTCATGGTCAATCTGTATCAGATTCTTCTGAGTTGGTTCTGATTTCCAATTTGGGGTGAGATATCACCAGTATACTGATGACACCCAGTTTATATTTCTACACTAGGGCCTCTGAGTTGTGCTATGACTGTCCTAATCTAGCTTCTAAAGGCTGTTGGTATCTGGATGGGGAGAATCAAGGTCTGACTTAACCCCAGTATGACTGAGTGGCTGTGGATATTTGGTCCCTCTGGTGACAAGGTCTTTCCATCTTTGGTTCTATATGGAGTAGCACTGCCCAGACAGGTCCAGTATACAATCTAGGGGTCCCCCTAGATTTACAGCTCCTGATCAAAGAGCAGGTGGCATCTGTAACTAGAACAGTCTTTGCACACCTTCAGGTGATATGCCAGTTTTACCCTTTACTGGACCAGGAGGCTCTGTCACCATAACTCTTGTAACATCTCATTCAGATCCATCCTTCTACATAGCGCTACCATTGAAGACCATTTGGCAGCTTCAAATGATGCAGAATGCTAAGTGGTGTTAGATATATGGCACATGTAAGCACCACTGGCGTGTGAGCTGCATTGGCTATTGGTATATTTCCAGATGCGATTCAAGGCGCTGGTTGACATTTTAAAAAACCTGCATGGCTTGGGACCAGATTTCCCGAGGGACTTTTTCCAATTGAACTCATGCAATTCATTTTAACAGATAGGGCATGCTGTGGATCTCATCAGCCCATGACTGTTGGCTGGCAGGGACCAGAAGATGGGCCTTCTCTGCTGTAGTCCCTGCCCTATGAAATATTTTCCTTTTGGAAAGTGTAATGTCTCCAAGGCTGTTGTGGGGCTCTAAATCTTGGCTATGTACCTGGGGCTCTGAATGTGTGAAGGACCCCATCTTTGGCTTTAAACTGGATAATTATATAATTAAATTTTAATTAAGAAATAAGAATTTATTATGATATGAAACTAATAATACATTGTCACATTTCAATTTGTTTTCACTGAATATGAGGTTGGAGCGGTGTCTTTATTCCTTCTTTATTGATTTTAAAATCAGTGACTTTTTATTGTTAAGAATAATCCCAAAGCAAAGTAAATAAAGAACAAAAGAAACATGGATCTATCTAAAACAAATTAAGAAAAATCATAAAGGTAATAATGACAAAACATAGTTGCAAAAATTCAGTCAAGTGTCTGGGTGAGTAAATGTGCTTTTTGTCTTATGCTGAAAACTTTCAGCATTTGGAGACAGTCATAACTAGAAAGAGATGGAATTCCACAATCAGTGCCATAATTAATGAGTCATTTCTGACATCACTAAGAATAGCCCCACAGCTTAGTTTAATGCTACTTTTACAGCATGTAAACACAAGAAGCTGGCCTTTTTTAACATAGTAAAAGAGCATATACTCAGACCAGGCCCATTCAAAGGAATGGTGTACTATTTGATAGAATCATACATGTAAATAATTTTAATTCAAGGCAATAAAACTAATTACGATAGTTAAAATAAAATCTGAAGGTGACTGCATTCCCTTTTATTGTAATACCTTAAAAATCAGTTGTGATCTATTTTTATTGAAAACACAAGTATTGATCTGTGGAATAATTGATAAGAAAGTGCTTTGCTTTGTTTCTGAATAGTAGTGGGTTTTTTTTTTGTTTAAAATTATTTTTTACAAATTGAAAGCAACTTTGGGAGATTATCCTGACAGGTGGGACTTTAATGCTGCAATCAATACATTTTCAATAAATACATATATTTGAAATTTTAAATATTTGTTAGTAATATATTGATATGAGCAAATGGAAGGAACACTGTCATTTCTATTATAGTACCACAGCATGAGCAAAGTGTCCTTGAGCTTCTGTGTTCTCTGAATATGCTAATGGGGAGAATGAGGAGAATTTACAAGAAGGTGTGGGATGCTAGAAAAACAGGGCAGGACAAATTGATTTAAATCAAAATGATTTAAATCACTCCAGAAAAGACCTGATTTGAATAATTGATTAAAATCAATTTTTTAATTAATGTATTTTCTGAATAAGCATGCATACTAATTACTTGCTTGCTAATTAAAGCATTGGTGATTGTCACCCATTTCTGATCATAAAAGCATGTATCTTCAAAGCTACAAAGCTAAATCAAAGATACCCAATTCTATTTTTATGATGTTGCATAACACTAATCAAATCAATACGAATCACACATAAGAATCTATAGCATACCACACTTCAATGGGATTTTTCTAGATCAGAATAGCAATCTTACAGACATTAATTAAAGGGCAGAATAGAATTTATAATGGGGATCAAAATACATGTCCATGCTATTTGGGTGCAAATTAAATATTAATATTTTCAGAAATTATACTAAACCCTATGGTGGGGAGTCTACAATACTTCTGAGCTCTAGATCAATTATTTTTGCTACAGTTGACTATTTAAACTGGAAAAAAATGTTCAGCCACAAAACTTTCAGGACTGACCCCCTTCCTCACTCCATAAAATCTTATCTGTAAGTTCCCAGGAGCAGGCAATATGGGGAGATTCCATATAATAGGCAAAAAATATAACTCTACAAGTTTAAATGTGGTTGCTTCCGTTTCACATTTTCTTAATTTAATTGTACACTATTTTCACTCCTTTGTGCACATTTATGAATTTTACTGCATATTGTTTTTTGGTAATTTTTCAGTGGTCCATCAACGTAATAAATAAACATAGTTTACTCATAGCTCCTCTTCAGATGTTACGTAACCATTTACTTATTAGCAAACAAGCAGTATGTTATATACGTCACATTAGCAGTTAGGTTTATTTTTGACTTTGTTCTGTGAACACATTCTGCTTTATCATTACCCCCATTCTATTCCAGGACCAACCAGAAATCATGCTGCCTTAAACTTGGTGCCACCAATGCATCCAGAATGTGTCTGTGCAGTCCTGCTGCCTCTATAACCTTAACATACCACATTCTAAAGGCTGTTATTGGTGAATTCCTTGGCTGAGATTCTGACCCTATCATAATTCACCACGTGAAAAGTCCCAATCAATTGGCATGTATCTTGTTCTTGTTATTCTATCACATTTTCCCCCTTCCCCATCTTATTGTCAACCAATGTATCCTTAATTCCTAAATGAAAGGCTCACTAGTCATCTTTTATCCACTAGGTAAAGCAAAGAGTTAGAGAGTCGATTGCCTGGCTTTGTGCAACTACTGGACAACTGCTTTAAGACTGTTGTGAAATGTTTGAAAGAACTAAGGAAAGGCAACAAAGGAGATATTTGTATATAAAATATTAGTGAGAATGAATATTGAAATAAGTAATATTCATGAAACAATGAATGCTATACAACTGGGAGGAACACAATTCCACTATGCCTTTAAATCTCAGACAGACACAATATCTTTAATAGGTGAAATGATATTTTGCTATAGTTGTCAACTTTCAACTGAGTTTTAGAACTCTGTCAGGAAAAATGGTTAAAATTCATAAAAGAGAGGAAGAGAGGGGTCTTTGAATCAAATTTGTATCATTTAATTAAATGAAAAGAGAGAGTGTCCATATGTAAAAATATGTCTCATAGGAGGTGTAGATTGTAGTTTCACTGGTGGCTTTCATAATGCTTGCTAGAAGAGAAAGGAAATGGTTGTAAATTACCTGTCCTCATCGTTTTTTGTGAAAATATATAATTCCACAATGGTTTCCATCCTACATAAGCCATGCATCCTTAGCAGTAATAAAGGGGTGCTCATGTAGGAGCTATTCTTAAAGCAATTGGATCTTTTATGCAAATAGCCAGGAACCATGGAATGGCTGAACACAGCAACCTTCAATCACAATATTTTCTTGGGACTCATAGGGCTGCCAGCAGCATTGATTCCAAGAAGTTGCATTTGCTTAAGAACTTGCCAAAGGACTTTTCTGCTTTTGATCTGAAGCATGTTTGATTAAAACATAATGAAAATTGCACAATGGTAATAGATACACTATAATGTCTATGACATGTGAGTTTACTAGTGTAAGAGCTACTGGTTTATAAAGACCTACATCCTTTCAGAAGAAAGAAAAATGAAACAATTAATAGAGTCTATACAAAAAAGAAAGAAAAAACGAAAAATATTTTGTTTCTAAGCATTCAAATTCAGAGGATCTGATTCTGAAATTATAATGATGCTGGTCTTTAAGGATAGAAGATGCTTTAATTTAATAGAGTTCCCATAATTTCTTAATCTATGGGGAACATTTGTATGCAATGTTAGATTTGCCGGTAGCTAGCAAAAAGTACACAATTCTGAATGAGTGACCATTCCAGCAAACAAGATAGACAGTTCCTACAATGAAGCAAGACGATTACAAAATATATGCAATATAGTTATGCCAACTGGCAGGATTTCCTTCTATGAGGTATTTTAAGTTGCGTGGAACATGCTCTTTATCACTGACACACAGGGGCAACATACCTCCCTTTGTTGAACTGCTTCACATCACAGAATGCAATGCTCCACTTTTAGAAGCGGGTGAATCACATAACCTTATGAAACTGCTTTGAAGGGTTGTTCTGCATAAAACTTCCTTGAAGCGAAACACCTGTTCAAAGATTTGTGCAGGGCTAAAGTAAATATTCTATGTGAGAAGCAGAAAATTGGTTTTTCTTTAGCAAGGGTTTTGTATAGATGTTAGAAAAAATTTGAAAAAGCAAGGGAAAGAAGTGGGAACTGAGCAGAAAAGAGCTGGAAGTGGTGATTTGGCATTGTTCCCATAACGACAAGGCCAGGGTACATAGGCAGCTGTAGTTTCCTTTGACATCCTTATGACGGTGCCAGTTGTCAAAGACACTAGCTGGAGAGTGGCAGACGCTGAGCTGGCTGGCTAGCTGGCACTAGAGCCAGCCGTAATCACAAGAGCACAGAAAAGCGTGAGACGTTTCTGATGTTCTGATGAGATGTTGGTGGAAGATGAGAGGCGCTCAGTGTGGAAATACCAAAGGGGAGAAGGAAGCAACTGATTTCCTTCCAAATAAGATGCCCTGAGAGGCTACCATAGTTTGGGATCACTGCACCTTCTCAGTACTGTGGCTTGCCCTCATACATCAAGCTGCATTTCACTTTCTGGTCAGACTAAGGACTATAAAGCTGCTGCTGTACTTTTGTTCTGTGTATGGGTATGGTTTACACAGAATGAGGATAAATTCCACACAAAATGACCTGGAAGGCTGCAAAAAGCCTGTGGATTTGGGATTCCTACTTTAAATCCCTTTTAAATTCCAATTTCTATTCTATATTCCCATTTATTAATTGTGAAATGATTTATGCATTAAGAAAGGGTAATGTATGACCATGTGCAATATAGGCATTATACTTCAGCAACAATTTAAAAATAAAAGTCAATTCATATGGAAAAATTCCTTCCCAATTTTAAATGTGATTGGCTAACAATGCAAACAAAAAAAGTTCTATGAAATATAAATATTCCACAATGATAAAGTAACATTGGGTCTACAATACAGGGTGACTTTTACACACGTATTTCTCCCTCACCCAAAACTACAGGTAGTCCTCGACTTGCAATCACAATTGGGACCAGAATTTAAGTCATTGAGTGAAGTGATTGTTATGTGAGGCACCTATGTGACCGTTGTCTCAATGATCACAATCCAGGATTTCCCAGAACCTGGGTTGTTAGGCAGACTGAGTGAAAGGGATGCCTGATAAGGAAGGGAAGACAGCTTCCTTCCGTGCACAGGCTGAAGAAAGGAAGCTTGGCTCCTACTGCAGATGTTATCCCAGTGCCCAAGCATGGGGTGGACGGGAAATCTTCTGGCAGGGAGCAGAAGTTTGCAAGCTTCCCTGCTGGCTTCTTCACTAACTTTCTGGGGAAGATTCAGATGATCACAGGGTGCTTGGCAACCAGATGTAGAATGTAAATGCCCAAAATACAATCACGTGTCCATCAGGAGCAGGGTGGCAGTTCTAACTTCAAGGACAGATCATTAAATAGCTTTTTTAAAACTTTATTGTAAGTTGAATTGAAGGACTATTTGTAATTCAAGTTAGCAGCTAATAAATGCAAGCAGAGACATCAGAGACATTTTAAATGGATTTTTAGGATTGTATGTATTGTTGTTTTTATTGGCTGTAAACCGCCCCGAGTCCTTCGGGAGATGGGGCGGTATATA
>JAEANM010029279.1:0-10212 GCA_017656035.1 Myanophis thanlyinensis | reverse complement strand
TCTTCTTCTTCTTCTGGTTGTTCCTGTTAGAGTTTACCACGGTGATGTACTGATTTGAATTGATGTATTGTATTGATTTGAATTGATGTATTGATTTGAAATATAAGAACAGAGGAAGAGAGCATAGTAAGTTCCACAACTGCGCCTGTGATATGAGGGTCATGTATGAAAAGGAGAATCCTAAGAATAAGAAATAAAATGCTTGGGGGTCCATGGTATATTTCACAAGTTACTGGAGAAACAAATTCATGGTGAAATACTACCTTTAAAGGGACATGTGACTAGTCTGAAGCAGTGGATTTTTGTTGACTCAGCCACAATTTAAAAAAAAGTTTACAATAATGTAGCCGATATCATTTAATTTTTATTAGATTGAGAAGAACAACGAACTTCCAAGGTCAGTCTGGGTGGCTTACAATTAGTTAAAAATATAAAAACAAATGAACTGGAAATAAAACACAATAAACATCCTGAAAAGAAAAAAAAACCCAGAACAACAGAGACCCAGCCATTGCATATTTCATTTAAAATGGATTCATCCCACCTCTAGCCCAATGCCCTGTTCAGAACTTATGGCTGGCTGGATAAAGAACATCCAGGGGAATGCCATTCCAGAGGCAATGACAACAGAGAAATCATTCCTGGCATCTCCTGGTCCAGTTAGTAGACATTGTTTCATTGAAGAGATCCAAAGTG
The DNA here is from genome assembly GCA_017656035.1 of Myanophis thanlyinensis. Classification (NCBI taxonomy): domain Eukaryota; kingdom Metazoa; phylum Chordata; class Lepidosauria; order Squamata; family Homalopsidae; genus Myanophis; species Myanophis thanlyinensis. The sequence continues at coordinate 9,516 of JAEANM010029279.1, read as the reverse complement.
AACTTTGCCAATTCTCATGGGATGATCAGAAATAATTGGAAGCAGGTGGTCTACAAATAACCTGGCCTTGTGCTGTGAAGGGTTTTATTGGTGATAAAGTTTCTTGAATTAACAGTATAATTCCCATAAGAGTGGTATTACACGGACTTACCAAGATATGCTCACAATTACTTGCATTGCTGTGTTCTGAGTCAATTGAGCTCCTGGTTACTTTCAAGCCAACCCCATGTAGTGCACGTTGCAGTAATCCAAATAGGAAGTGACTAAGTCACGAGTGACTGTGAGCAGGGACTTCTGATTCAGGAATAAACACAATCGGCACACAAGATAGATTGATCCAAAGGTGTTCCTTGCTATGGCAACCATCTGTTCATCTACTATACTAGAATCCTGGAGCCCAAGAAACTTTCCCATCAGTTCTGTCCTGAGCCAGGGAATTCCAAAATTTCCAAATGCCAGAGCTCGGAGACTGCAAACCTACAATTGTTCAGTCTTGCTTAATTTGAGCCAAATCCTCTTCTTCCTTATTGAGAACCTTAATGACATCACTTGGTTAACCTAGAGTGGAAATGTATAAGTGGGTATCATTGGCATATCGATAAAGCAGAACCTCTAAGGACAGATCATTTCAGTCAATGGTTTCATGTAAAGCAGGAGTGTCCAAAATTGACCTATTATTATCCCTGTCTCTAATTGAATGAAAGGGAAAGATTTTTTTTCCTTCATCTTTTCAGGCTAAGTGGAATGAATGTTCTACTTTACTAAATTGTTTGTTTATTTAAAATATTTTACTCCTGTGTTTCCACTTTAAAAGTCCCAAAGAAGCAAATTAGAGTCCATATTTGAGCACAAACTCTTTCTAAAGGTACCTGCATAAGACAGCTCAGGGAGAAGACTGAAATAAGAACAGCAATTTCTTTTATAATTAAAACAATTCTCTTCATGTATTCCATTCATTTTTAGGCCTAAGCTTATGATTATTTCCATATACTATGGCAGGCGGAAATGGGGCTGATTCACCCTCTAGTTCCCAAAATTTCTCCTTAAATTTCTTACAACATGTTGGAACATCTTTGAAACAGCAAGGGGAGGCAGGGGAATTGGAACAAGCAGTTTCTTGTCTTCTCTTTCTGCCAGTGGAAGAATTCTCAGTGGAAATGTGCTTTGGGTCTTTTCTGCCAATGTAATAAAAATCTGAAGCTGGCTGATCGTCATATACTCTGGACATTCTGTTTTTGGAAATGATTGAAAAACTAAGTCAGGGCAATTTGAGCAACAAAAAAAACAACAACAACCCTCGTGCATGAATTTGGTAACAGTGAAAGGAAACTCAACAGGATTCTGGTTAGCAGCAATCCCAAGAATCATTGAGCTCCTGCAGATTTTTAACTTTCCCCGCTCATCTCTTTCATTGGTCAATGAAAGAAGGCAATCAAAAGGCAAACAGAGGAAGGATGTTGGCTCTCATTGGTCAAAGAGCAACATCCTTCCTCCATTTGCCTTCTGATTCTATAGCAACAATATTGCCTTAAAATTGGAACCAGAAAAAGATACAAGCAGTGTTTCAGGAGCAGATTGGTGGTGCTCTCTGAGGATACAAACATAATAATCTCAGCATATATTTCAAGTAGATATTCCAAGTCTGGATAAAAATGAATTTGATTGTTCTTAAAAGCCCCCCAGCCTAGTATTGATCAATTAATGAGAAGAAGAAATAAGCTATTTCGCTTGTTTTGGATTTAGGACATAATAAAAATGAGAAGTAAAATCAGTGATGGAAGTAAAAAGATGCCATCTTCTATGGCATACATGTTTAGCAATGCTAGAGCAACCCAAGTCAGAACTGTTGCTGAAGTCTATCACTACTGAGGGAAGCTTTTCCTCAGCTTCTGGACATGCCCCTGGCACTCCCCACATGCCATAAGGCATTGCCATATGCAAAGCATAAAGAGCTCAGAATAAAATGCAAGCCATTCTGATAGCCATTCCCAGTCGGAGACCAGGTTTTGCTTTCTTCCATTTTCTAAGGCATGAAAGGAGTGTGCTTTTTTTTTTTTTTTTTGGGGGGGGTCAGCACAAAGCTACGAGCAAGCAGCTTAATGAATGCAAAACCCACCAGAGAGGAGTGGAAAGAATGAGGAAGGGTCTCCTCCTGCCCCAGCTGGGGAGCTCTTTCTTCTCTCTCTCAACCCTGCCCAAACTACACAAATAAGTAGGAATAACCCCATGCAAATATCAGGTGTTCACTACATATTCAGTGGACTGTACTATGATAGGGCACTCTCATGCTGACATTTTCAGTCCTTTCCAAGTAGACATTCCCCAACCTGGCACTCTCAACAAACATGTTGAATTAAAATGTCTAGTGAATGTGTTTTGCCATTTTAGAATAGAATAGAATAGAATAGAATGACAGAGTTGGAAGGGACCTTGGAGGTCTTCTAGTCCAACCCCCTCCTCAGCAGGAAATCCTATACCATTTCAGACAGACATTCAATCTCTTCTTTAAAAGAGAAGAATCAGAGGCTCTCACCAGTAGGGCTGAAAGCTAAGAATTTGAGAAGCTGCTGGATCTGGGAGAAGTTTACTCTAAAAGCATGAGAAAATATACATAGCAATTTCTCAGTAGAAAGGAAATGCCTGTAAGCATTGGAAGCCATATTGCCTGCATAGACTTCTGTGCTGCCATTGTTGGAGCCTGGGAAATTGGGAGAGGTGATCTCTTGGAGAATAGTTGGTAGTCTAAATAAAATTCTTTGAGATGTCAGAGTTAGGTCAACTGACACCTGCGAGGGGTTGACCAAAGATGTAGTTTCTTTTTCAACCTTGCTGTATTGAGCAATATGATGGTGTGATGGGTGAAGGGGGTGGATTGGAGAATTTACTTGGGTGATGGGAAAATCCAGAAGTTCAGATTCGGGTTATCCCAAATGTGCCAGTATGACTTCTTCAATAAAATTCTTACTTGGATGGACTGTGTCTCTGAGTGCTGAATGGAAATGAGGAGTTTAGCTGAAACATGACAATGCCATCCCCACAAGTTTGCAATCATTATAATTCTGCATTTAGAATATTGAATCACAGACCTGCCAATTTCTTTTTAATTTGCTACCCAGTTTTCCATTTTTTTAAAGTAAGACCAGAAGTGCAACATTACATAATTTTACTTCAAGTGACAGGAGAAGTGATGAAGAAAAAGGAAGATCGGTTGGAAAAGACAATAGTTCATCATGGGCAGTTCAACACCATTGTATTGTTGGAACGTATTCATCATTCAAAATATTCTGATGGAATGTTCAAAACAAAACATTGACTTGCAGATTTCATACATATTCCTATATACTAAACACAGAGTCACATTTGTTTGATTGATTGATTGATTTGATTTCAGTACTGGCTAACTGCAAACCATTCTTGAGCAGTTCATAATATTAAGAAAACAAGATAAAAATATGTTAAGATAAATAAAAATATAACAAAGGAAATAAACAAGGTGGAAAATCTATTCTAAGCAATCAACACCAAAATACATGGAATATTGATTGGGTTCACATATTGTGCTGAGTCATGTTTTATGTACACTGCACAGAAAAAAAAAATTCAGATGTATGGTATATTATGCACTAATTCATGACTTGGAAATATTCAGTGATGAGCCACAACCAAAGAGATTATTTTACTGAGTTTCCCCCCATTCCATCTCTATTATAATTTGGGTTTTAAATTCTTCAAATGAAGGATGTCTGCCTTTGCTTGTATTTCTCTTTAGTGATACATCTTTGTTGACGCAGAAGTAATAAGCATCATTTTTTAAATTCCATTTTAGCTTACCACAGTCAGTTGACTCACAATCATGATGATGCTGAGGTGTTCAGCCTTACTGTGAATGTTTTGGTGTCTCTGTCTACAGTACCATTCAACTGTGATCAGTTTGCAAGCAATTTTCTTTTGAAATATCCATGATTTACTTGAAGTCTGCATCACTTAAGGATTATGGTGGAGGAGTTCCCTATTTCTTGTTCAAAATGTCTTCCTCAACAACATTGCAAAAATTTGTTCTTATTTAAACGATTTTTCATACCTACAGCCATAATATATGTCTATGAATTGTCCAATTATTGGAGAAGGATGCAGTTTGCCCTGTGCACATTATTATTCAATACTCTTTCTGCCAGCATTAGAAAATTCAAGAATTGCAAATACTTCAGTTGCACAGTTTCATAATGTACTTTACCGATTCTATGAATTCATAATAAGTTAGCGCTTGTTTTCACAGATGCCTGGAATCATCAACAAATGTCATTCCCTTTGTTATATTTGTTGGACTATGATAATAGAAAAATGTATTGTTGAAAATGCAGACTATTCCAGCTCTGTTCCATGGCAGAATCTACAAGATAATGATAATCCAAAACTTTACTGAAAAGAATAAAAGCTGAAGTCAGAAGACAGTTTGCATTACATTCATAAGCCTCTGTCTAGCATTGTATAAATATATGTTCATTTGGGAACAAGTAACAGCTAGAGCAAATTAGTCCCATTTGGTTCATTTTCATTTGTTTTGAAACAGATCCAATCATGGATATAAACAGATACTATTTTGTTTATGGACATTTCATCCGTGCCCATTTTGTTCTCATCCAAGTTAAAGAAGTTAATCTTTGTTTCATAATGATGTAGAGCTGATTTTTCTAGAATAATTTCATTCATGAACATGATGGTAAAGAATGAGAAACTGGGAGTTCATTTTCTTTTCCTTAAAGCATTCTTTAAAATAATCATATGTAGTGGTATAGCATTGTTCTAGAACAACATAGACAATTAAATATGATGGTTAAGATAGTGAGGAGCTAATGGAATGCAGACAAATTTAATCCCCACATCCTTAAAATTTCTCATAAATCACCAATGTGACAAGTTTCCTTGTCTCACACCCCATGATTGGTTGCAAAATGTAGTGGTTTGTAGCCCCAGCCATACTATGCTTTGACAAAACCAGCAAGCCTTCCTACCCGCATAGGAAAAATTTCCTAAGACATAGGAAATCCACTGCAAATATTGCTTTTGGAGGACAATTCTGAATGAACAATTCTGTTCGTCTTGGGTTTTTTGCCTTTTGATCAGGAATCTTTTCCCACCATTTCTACCATCCCGTCCTATTTCAGGTATTGATTTCCTTTTTTTATTTTATGACTTATTCCAGTGATTCTCAACCTGTGCTCCGCAGACCATTAATGGGGTATGTGCTGGCCGTGAAGGCTTGAAGTAATGTTTTGATTTAAATCTTAAATTAAGTCTTGGAGGTCTGTGGCCTTGGTGAAGAAAAAGTTGGGAACTATTGGTTTATTCTTCATGTTCTACCATACTGATTTCATATATACTTTTTATAGATCCTTAGGGTTAGGATTAGGGTTTGCAAATAACATTACTCACATTGGCTCAGTCATTCATTTACATTCTTTATCCAGGTCCATGTCACACAAGGAGGAACAAGAAAATGACAGCCATTTGCAAGCCATCAACACACCAAATCAGCCAATAGGAAGACACCATATAAATACGACTCATAAAACAGCCCAAAACACAGATTCCAATAGAGAAATTCCCTGAAGATGAGCTCCAGCATGAGTCTGAAAGCTTGAAAGAGTAAATCTGTAGTTCCAGTGACTGACCCAAATTCGATTTCACAATTCCATGTCAATTTATAAAGAAATGGAAGTCCTATAATATGTGAAGAAGCACCGTATCATTGAAAACAATTAAACAAGCATGCCAATGTTGATATTAGAGTAGTTGTATACTAAAAATTTGAACAAGATTGGCTTTCCTTAGCTTTGGAGTTATTCTTATAAGGTGGTTAAGGATCGTGGGATTTGTAATCCAACACATTTGATCAAAAGCGCTATAGCTGAGCTGAAATTGGGCCCTGTGGAACTATTTTGCCCTGCAATTCTTTATCCACATTTTTGCACTGCTACATAAGTGTCCTCACCGTTCCCATCCTAGTTGTGCACCATGCTTCCCTGGATGAAACCAATGCAAAAGAGCAACCTATTTATGCCCCACTCCCACTCTTGCCCTTCCCTCACTGTGTTCACTTTTCACATCACAGGAGAGAAAAGGGCCACTGAATCAAAGAAGAGCAGATGGCCGAGAGATGGTGGGAAGTTTCCACAGCACGTTGATTTCAGGAACAAGGGAAGAGTTTTGGGAAGCTGGGATTTCCCACATAGGAAGAATCTGTACCATGCTGCAGCAATGTCTTTTTTACTATATCATCTGAAACATAATCATCCATTAATTGGCTCAGTTCTGATGCAGCCTGCAAGCCACATGATGTGTGATACCAATCTCTTATCAGCCCAGCTGTTGTAGTAATAATAGCATTGGAAAGGACCTAGGTATCATTGCCTAGTTATCAGCAGAAATTTTTCAGTGAAAAAGACACAACAATCACACTTAATTTCTGTGATGGAAAGAGCACTCTTGTTCATGGGGTATTATTACAGCTCTAAAACATCAATACTTACTGCTATTCTTTTCTCCAGCTCAAAATAAAAAATGTGGATGTAACTCATAACAAATTGAAAATAATACAATCCTTACATCATCCATCTGATACAGAATACAAAAGGAATTGTTTAAACGAACTATTACCATTATTAATACTTCTAAAAAAAGATCAAAAAGCAAATCACTAATATTCTCTGCTTTTCATATGCATAAATAAGAGAAAGATTTCATGTAGATAGAAAAATGCCAGCAATAGAATATGATACTTTGAAAAATTAACATTCAGATGAAACCAGAACTTTTTTTTTATTAGGACTTAATGTACGCTCAACTAGAAAAGGCTTATGGACAATTGGTTTTATACATGGTAACTACAGCAAAGCTGCTACATGGACAAAGATGGAAGACTACAGAAACACCAATAATGGAGGAATGGTTCATGCAAATGACTGAGTTTGTAGAAGTGGCTAAATTGACTTGTTTGTTCAAGAAGAAACTATAGCTACTTTTATAAAAACAGGATATCCTTTACTGCCATTTTTTTGAAAATAGATAAAATGAATTGCTGATTTTTGGATTTATTGATTAAAAAGGGCTGTTTATGGGAAGTGGGTGGAGATGGTAACTGCTGGTTGTATCAGCTGCAAAGATCGAAAATTGCTTCTTTAGATCTTTTTCTTACTTTTTTGTAATACTTCCTTTTTGCTCTTTTATAAACTTTTTCTTTTTCTATCTATCCTTCTATGTTCTTGTAGTTTTTAAATTTTTATGAAAATATTTTTTAATAAACTCTATTTAAAGAAATTAATATCTCTAAATACTTACCTGCATATTTAAGGTTCCACATTATCTTAATTTTGCTTGGTTTATTTTATGTGTTTATTACAAATATGCTGACATGAATTAAAATGGTAATTGATTTGTGTGATTCTAAATGCTTGGTCGCTTTTTCCAAGTGATTACAGGTAATTCTCGATTTAGTGACTGTTCAAAGTTACAACGGCATTGAAAAATGTGACTTATGACCATTTTTTCATACTTACAACCATTGCAGCATTCCCACAGTCATGAGGATGCTTAGCAACTGACGCCTATTTACAACGCTTGCAGTGTCCTGGGATCATTTGTGCTGTGTTCACACATGTGCAGAACTCTTCCATTACCTAATGCTTTCCCAGCGTGGGAAAACCCTTTAATTTGATTGGCTGCAGGCTGACAGTTTCCTATAAAAGGGAGCTGCCTTCCTGCAGCACTTTGTTAGATGATCAGAGTCTTGAATAAAAGACACACACGCTCATTGAATCCTCTTCTTTCACCCACTACACAACACTTTGATCCCCTTTTGGGACCTTCTGAGAAGCAAAGTCAATGGGAAAGCCAGGTTCACTTAAGAGCCATGCTTCTCACTTAACAATTGCAGTGATTCAGTTAACAGCCGTGGCAAGAAAGGATGTAAAATGGGGCAAAATTCAGTTAACAAATGTTTCACTTAGCAACAGAAATGTGGGACTCCATTGTGGTCATAAATTGAGGATTATCTATACTTGTTATCGACTTATTATATACTCCAGTGGCAGGTGCTTCAACTGATCTTAACTACCACCATATAGAGACAATTGCAAGCTTTTCCTAACCTAAGAAAACACTATGTTTACTTGGCAGATCTGGGCCCTGATGATAAAGCAGAAAGCCAGACAATGAGTTGAAACCTAAGGCTTATAAAGAAGGAATCTGTTCTGTACCATATATGGTATACAGGAGACAGCAAGTCTGGCGTGGTTAGTCAGAGAGCGGGAAAATCCTGCTCTCTGATTGGCTAGACATGCATTTGTAAATAGTATAAATAGCAGTCATTTGCCTTTGTTATCTGTTCTTGTTATGAGTGCTATGCTGAATAAAAGAGCTGTTTTCACTATGAGCTGATTCTGAGTCACTTAATTCCAATCTAAAACACTGGCGACGAGGATGGGATTCGGAAGAAAAGTCAGACAGCACTAGCCTCACTCATCAAGTTCCACGGAGATGTCCACACACGCCCCGCCTGCACCGTTCGATCCAGAGACAGAAGAATGGGAGGCGTTCATGATACGGTTCCGGAGCTACCTTGTAGCGAATGATTTGGAATGGGCCAACAATGACAAGAAGAGAGCCTTACTGATCGGGTTCTGTGGACAGAGAACGATCTGCCTAGCAAAAGGTTTGGTATCGCCACAATCACTAGAGACCATGCCTTGGTCTGAATTGCAAAGAGTTTTGAACTCTTTGAACTCGACCACTTCGAGCCAGCTCCTTCACGAACCATTCTGCACCACAAATTCAACGAAAGAAACCAAAGAGAAAATGAATCTGTGAACGATTATATAGCAGAGTTGAGAATGGCCGCGGAGAAATGTGAATTCAGCGACTTGCAGGATCGGCTAACGGATCGGTTAGTATGTGAGGTGAAAGACCCCTTCCTCCAACAAAAGCTGCTGGCCAAGCATGAGTTGACCTGGAAAATGGCTGTAGGGATCGCGAGGGCTGCTGAGTGTGCAAAGAAATCGTCCGCGTCAATTAAACAGCCGCAGAGAGCAGCTCGGAGCGAAAGCCCGCCAAACGTGAAAAAAGCGGGAAGCACAAACCATCTAGGCGAGGAGAGTAAAAGTGAGTTGAGCCCTGACAAAGGCGTCAACTATCAAGATAACCAAGCAACTAAGCAATGGGGAAAAAATGCCTGTTCAGGCTGTGGAGGACGACATCCCCGTGCAGACTCCAAGTTTAAAGGGGCCGTTTGCAGGAGGTGCAGAAAAAAAGGACATTTGGCGCGAGTCTGCTGTGCCAGCATGCTGGCCATTTTGACTGAGAAACCGTTCCAACAAAGCAGAGGGCCCAGAGGGGGACTGTTCCAAAGAAGAAGCAACCAACTGGATAAACGGAAAGCGAACACTATCCGAATTTGCCTGAATCGGAAGAGAGGCACCCAGAAAATTAAACTAAACCTCAGCATTGCCGGAAAACCTTGCC
>JAEANM010029276.1:0-10212 GCA_017656035.1 Myanophis thanlyinensis | reverse complement strand
GTCAGAGACCTCATCACTTCCTCATTACCGGATACACTGGACCCCCTACAATTTGCCTATCGTCATAACCGCTCAACCATTTCCCACCTCCTCCACACCTCACTCACTCATCAGGACAAGGGAAAAGAAAACTATGTCAAAATGCTCTTCATGGACTGCAGTTCAGCATTCAATACCATAATCCCCTCCATACTGACCAGCAAGCTGAAACACCTAGACCTCAGCCCATCTCTAAATCGATGGATCTCTATCTTCCTAACCGGGAGACCACAGGTTGTAAGGATGGGCAAGCATGTCTCATCTTCACTCACCCTCAGCACCGGAGCCCCACAGGCTGTGTTCTGAGCCCCCTACTATACTCCCTATATACGTACGACTGCACAGCCACTACTGACTCCACCACCATCATTAAATTCACTGATGATACCGTTGTGGTAGGCCTGATCTCAGATAACAATGAGATAGCCTATCTAAATGAGATCAACAACCTGGAGAGCTGGTGTCAGGAAAACAAACTCCTCAATGCCAGCAAGACAAAGGAGCTGATAGTGGACTACAGCACAAAGCATAAAAGAACATACCAAACCCCCATAATCAACAATAGCCCAGTGGAGAGGGTGAACTGCTTCAAATACCTAGGCGTCCACATCTCGTAAAACCTAACATGGTCAAGACACATCGACATCGTGGTGAGAAAGACCCAACAACTCCTATACCATCTCAGACGACTGAAAGACTTCAGACTGCCCGCAGCAATGCTCCAAAACTTCTACTCCTGTATAGTAGAAAGCATCCTGACGGGCAACATCACCACATGGTTCGGGAACAGCACCATACAGGACAGGCAAGCTCTACAGAGGGTGGTGCGCATAGCAGAGCGCATCATCCACACCAAGCTTCCTGAATTGCACTCCATCTACAACAGAAGATGCCAAAATACAGCCAGGAAAATAATGATGGACTCTAGACACCCCAACAACAAACTGTTCAGCATGATGCGGTCAGGAAGGCGCCTCCGCTCCCTGAAAGCCAAGACAGAGAGACTAAGGAGGAGCTACTTCCCACAGGCAATAAGGACCCTAAACCAAACCATAACAAACCCAGGACTATAAAAATTCCTAATCTACCTCTTAAATAACCACTCCATAATTTACTCTCCCTCCCTGTCCATACTATCCCCTTGCCTACTATCTCGCAAGTGGTCGAAAACACATTTCACTGCATTTCGTACTATGTATGTCTATGCATGTGATTAATAAAATTTGATTTGATTTGATTTGATTTGATTTGATTTGATTTGATTTGATTTGATTTGATCCATCCCAACCCCTCCCCTCCCCTTCCCATCCCATCCCATCCCATCCCAGGCAGGTAAGTGGCTGCTGCTGGTCAGGGGAGAGAGTGAGGAATTGTGAGGCAGGCTAAGAAACCATGTTCACAGAATATTGAAAATGAAGATCACGTGACTGCAGCAGCTGCCTAGAGGTGCAGCAAAGCAAGTGGTACTGAAAAAGCCACAACCTCCCCAAATTTCACAGTTCCTGGATTTTGGACACATTCTATAAGTTAACCCATTTAAGGCCTTAGCTCAAATATTTTTGCCCTGTGATGCACTATTTTGCTCTGTGAAGGTTGTGACAGTGAGAGTTTTAGTAATATATAGATACACTAACAAGTACACTCACATCCCTGATTGCAAAAAACAAGTGCCAGCGAAATCTCCTGTTTGTTTATTCTTTGGCCCAGGTCTTTCCCTCCGTTTAACCTTTTTCCTTTCTTTATTAGGAAAATGATATTGATAATGGCTTCAACACATTCCAATGGTAGCTCACACTAATGATTCAGAGTTCTAGTTTTAAACACAAGATCAGAGATAGTAGGTACCCATTGCAATTGTCCACTGAAGTGAATTCTTTAGAGTGGTCCATAGTTGGCAGAAGCAATTGAGGCTCAGTTGGCAAAGCCAATAAATAAAACTACCTGGGACCAAAATTATGAACATTAGGTACACTTTACTCTGAGAGCAATAAAAATGGCACATATAAATATATAGTAAATCAACTGCAGTTCAGGCATAATCTTGGGGGAAAAAGTACTTTGCCAGACTTGAAAACTATAGGAGAACATAGTTTCACAATCTTATTTCTGCTGTACTGATAATAAGGTTTTTGATAATCAATGTTCAGCATATGGTGAGGTGTGTGTCATTCCCTGGAGTCATTAATTATAGTAGTTGCTTTGAACCTTTGGTCAACTTCACACTTAAGTATTTCTGAAAACTGCCACTTTCCCCTTCTCTCCATTTGCTCTATGCACATAAACCATTATCTCAGCCCCCATTTTGACCAGTTTAATATAGCTGAGAGCACTACACTTGGAGACAGGAGTGAGATTTCAGAAAATAGTACAGCAATAATACAGTGAACTTCCACTACCACCCAACACCCATTTGATCAAATTGAATTACAATACGAATGGGCAAGCAATCTGTGTGATAGTAGTAGTGTAAGCCACACATCAGCATCAATTTATGACTCTCTTGCAGACATATATCCTTGGCTACACATTCATCTCTCATACAGCCACAAACTGAATATGTAGCCAAGGATGTCTACACAATATATGCATGCCCACAAGCTCCCATCAAAGGCCAAGCAGTTTGCTGTTATTTCTGTTGTCCTTGGCTGCTTTCCTTAGAGAAAAGAGGAAGACATGAATAAGACATGAATAAGCAATGTTTGCATTGTGGAAGAATCAATGTTGTTTTTGACACTGAAAATAGAAACGCATCAAATCTGACTATTGAATCAAAGCAATGAAAAATGTTTTGAGGCAAGTATGACGGGATTCAGTAACCAAGGACAAGCAAGTCTGTTAATTTTATTGTAGGCTGGCCAGAGTTGCTTTGGATAGTGAGATGGGAAGCAAATAGTTTGAATAATAAAATATAAAATAAAATAAAACACTTACACAGTTTGAAGATGATATACAGCCCAGGTTTAGGCATTGTCCTATAGACTTTGGAACTGTCCCATATTATACAGTATTTCATGTTCTCTAGCAAGTAGCTATTTCCTGCCTTCTGAACATAATACTTCATTTACAACAGGTGTGGAATCATAAGTACTGAGTCAACTATTTAAGGTGGGAAACTAGGAAGGTGCTCAGGGTGTGTAATTCATGAGGAGACAATAACCTTTCCCAATGATTCACTTAGGTGAGGACTTTCAGCTTGTTTTTTTCTGCTTACCCATCTGGAATGGAGCGATTTTATCTCAAGGAGAATAATTCACCTTGAAAGACCATTTAAAATTTAATAAGCCTAAAACACATGTTTGCCTTTCAGCTCCAATCCCCATTCCAAAGGGTTTGTTTTTTGCATGCTGAATGCCAATGACCATTTCTGGGGATTTTTTAAATTAGTAGTCTTAACCCCAATGTTTATGCCTTTAATTTATTATTCTTAGCACCAACATCTATGCCTGTGTATTTAATATTTATTACCCCAACTCAGGGGTGAAATCCAGCCAGATCGCACCACATTGCCCGAACCGGTAGTGGTGATTTGAAATTGGCCCCACCCACCTGCCCCTGCCCTTCTATTTCTTTATATGAGCTTGGGTTGTTTTTTTTTTGTTTCTTACCTTAATCAGCTGTTTGGCGCATCTATGGAGCCTTCCTGATGATCCCTGCTGCCTCTGGTACCTGTAAGTGAGGTTTAAAGAGCCGCGTTGCAGCGCATTTGGTGCACATGTGCACACACCGAACTGGTAGCAAAACTGGTAGGATTCCACCCCTGCCCCAACGGTGTACAATTTCTTAAGGATGGAGTCTCTCAGAGTATAGAAGCCTCCCCTGCACCTTTCTGTGGGGTTCTCTGTGTCCTGAAACAAGTGGGCAGTGAAGAATTTCCTCACTTGAGAAAATGGTCCTGATTATAGCATACTCAAAAAGCACGAAGTTGATCAGTAGAAGAGCTCTTCCTACCTTTAAAGATAAGAGGTGAAGGAAGAAAAATAACCATCTCTAAATCTTAATTTGTTCATTTCTGATTCCTAGTCAATGTAATATATGAAGCTAGGGTTTTGTGTATGGCATAGATTTCATAGTTCTGTAACAAAACACATCTCCCTTCATGTCCATAATTAAGATGTCCCCCTTGCAGATAGGATTGTTAGCTAGATCAGACCATCCTTTGGTTTGTGGCAACCAAACACAAAGGAATAGAAACCAATTTAGGATGGCAAAAATATTTTAGAGACCCTAAGAGACATACTTCAGACATGTTTAATTTTCTTTCTGCATGACTAGAGATTTCTTAAGTGTCTGCTCCTGACCTCACTGTATTTCTCATTAGATCCTACTTAGATGCTGAAATAACATTTTATTATTTGGAAGACTGAAAATATGCAGCAGTAGTTTAGCGCCATTCCTTTAAAACTACTTCAGTATTTTGACATCCTGAAAAACTGAATGCAGCTTATTGAATCTGTAAAAAATAAAAAACAAACCAAGGTTGCATTTAATTCTGAATAATGTCAGGAAACCAAACTATTCATCGTTCTTCACAAAGAGGTCATATCCTTATCTGTTTTTTTGAATTTGCAGGACACATATATAGGGCAATGCTGTAAAGGAAAAATATTTCCATTTTAGCATTCAATTTATGTAACCTTTGACAACATGTGTTATCAATGGCTCTTTGTTGATTTTTTTTTAAAACCGTAAGGATATACAGGGCATTGCTATAGCAACACAGTCTGTCTTCTAACATCACCAAAGAGGTTATGAATAAAAGATGGGGGCCTGAAGACAACCAAATAGAAAAAAGGAGTCTCAACCTTTGTGATACCTGACATTTGCAGTTATTTTATTATACGGAGAAAAAAAATCTTAGGAGAAGATATATCTTGATTAGAAAGTAGCACTAATTTCTCTTTTTTCCAGGGAATACACACTTTGTACAATTGGCCTTTAAAAATGGACACTAAAGCAGTAATGTTATATTTATTACTTTTCAGTAGATCTCATCCATGTGTGCAATGCTTATTTCAAATCATGTTGTGCTTTAATTATGATACAAATAAGTTAGAAATCAGAAGAGTTATTGGTTGAATTAGAATTGTTCTCAGCCAGGCTGTTTAAATCATAGATGGTTGAATAGATCATAGTGGATTGGTTTACACATAAAAACAGAATAGCAGAAATAACAAAATAACCGAGTTGGAAGGGACCTTAGAGGTCTTCTAATCGAACCTGCTACTCAAGCAGAAGACTCTATACCATTTCACACAAATGATGGTTCTATCTTTTCTTAAAAACCTCCAATGTTGGAGCACCAACTTTTGGTGGAAAAGTCATTATAAATCACAATGACACAACTGAAAACAGACCTCTGGACTAAATTAGCTAGAAGTCCAATCCAACAGTACTACTTATATTCTGATATTCAAATAAATCACAATATGGCTTCATGCAATGTGTAAATTTATTTAAAATAAGCAGGCCTGGATTTGGCCGGCTTTTGGATTATAGCATCCATTATGATTAGTAGATATAAAATACACACAAATACACACCAAGTGAGATAACTGTGTATCCTGAAATTGAAAAATGTAGAATTTAACTTGCAAAATTTAATATGCAAATATACAAAATATGGACAACTCTAAAAGTGTAAAATATGATGCCATTTCAACATCAGTAATGCATACCAATTTCAATTCTTCTAAGATCAATTTTAAGCAAATCTACTCTATGCATTTTATTGAACATTATTACTTTGAAAAATAAAGCATTTTATTTGTTATGGTTATTGTTATTGGCTGAATATCACTAAAGACCCAGAACAAACATGCCATCTAGTTAACAGGCAGCTGTATTGCTCTTCTGCACTTCCCAAAGAGATGGCTTGGTTATTTGGGATGTCTGACCCTTCAAATAAACTACATGATGTGCCTATTGGTAAGTCTTTTACATTTAAAATTGATTGTTTTCTCCTCTGCAGTAAATAGTCCATACAATAGTTATTGTGGGATTTGGACAATCAGTTCATAAATGTAGGATTTTCTGGTTCAGTGAACATCTTTATCAAAGGTGCTTTTACTTTCCTTAAGAGTAAAGAACGAAGGAACCAAACAAAAGAGAAGAAATTGACTCAAAATGCAGAACATTGTGTATCTTTCTATAAAATAAATTGGCAATATGACTTTTCCCTTGCAGCTTAAAAGGGGAAGCAGGTTATAAATAAGATATAATAGTTTCCAAGTGTGTATTGCAGCTGTGTGTAGCCTCTGAAATGCTGAAGGGTGAGCCATCAGTGAGATTGAGATAAAGGAGATGAATCTGGGAACTGCTTGCTACTCAACCCAGATCTTGCTACTCAACCCAGTGCTACTCAACCTTGGAAGACATAATGGCTAGGGCTAGTATTATCATAGCCGTTCATTAATCATGTCTTGATAAGTTCAGCATATAACACAGAACAAGAACTAAACCATCTATCATCTATGGTACTCTGAGGCACCACATT
Organism: Myanophis thanlyinensis; assembly: GCA_017656035.1. Classification (NCBI taxonomy): domain Eukaryota; kingdom Metazoa; phylum Chordata; class Lepidosauria; order Squamata; family Homalopsidae; genus Myanophis; species Myanophis thanlyinensis. The sequence goes on along the minus strand of JAEANM010029276.1, from coordinate 3,680 downwards.
GTACATAAATACCGATGAAATGTCTTCCGGAATTTCCAGAAGTTTTTTCCTTGTGTACAAGGCTTTGAATAATAGCAATTTACTGTATTTTTTGGCATATAAGATGCACTCCCCCCACAAAATGTCCGTGCATCTTATATAGCGAATATTGCTGAAGCCCTGCCCACCCACTGGCCCCCACCCTTTGGCCTCTGCCTCCAGAAATACCGACAATCGGCTGTTCCAGGGTGCAGGGGTTGCTGCTGCCCATTGGAGCTGTCGCCGCCCATTGCCTCTGCCTCTGTGTGCTTCATTTTCAGCCTCCATGCATCCCATTTTCTCATGCTCCATTTTCAGTCTCTGTGCATCCCATTTTTGGCCTGTTCCAGGCTGAAAATGGAGCATGCGAAAATGGGATGCACAGAGACTGAAAATGGAGTGCGCGAAAATGGGATGCACGAGGCAAATTGCTGGGAGGAAGAGATAGGGTTTGTTTTCTTGTTTTCCTTCTCTAAAGCTAATGTGTATCTTATATTCCGGAGTGTCCTATAAGCCAAAAAATACAGTAGTTAGATTTCTTTGAAGGCGGTAGTGGTGGTTGTGACTACGATTTGTTACACAGTTGCAGTGTTTGAATAGGATATGGTGTTTTTATCCACCGATTGAATCCTTACCAAGGATTTGAGAAAGATGCCATCAGTTTAAGATGTTAAAGGTCACAGGATGTAAGCCTTTTCAAATAAAACTGTCTTTTGCAATTAACTGATGGTGATTTTGTCAATGCTGATGGTGTTCAAGTGGTATTCCAGTTGTTTGAATCCAAGGTACCTAGTACTATTGGTAGTACCATTGCTTTCATTATTTTTAATAATAATATCTTTCCTGTAACACACCTTTCCATTTTTTTGTAACCTCCATGGATTTCCTTGTTTTCTGATCTAAAAAAAATAATTTATTTCATGTTGTCTTCTTATCAAATTTAATCAAAGTATAATAAGGTAGGGAAGTCACAGTTCAGTGGGGAGATAATTACACAATGAGATGGACATTTCATGGATTACTTTCTTAGCCTTTATAAAAAGACAAGTAAATGCAAGAACCTGCATCTTATTTTTAATTTAATTTAATTTAAATTTTATTGATTAGCCCTTAGGCCATATCAAAGTGTATGCAGCAGTGCCAGAGTCTTTTTACAGAGCAATTGCCTCTATGCTATAACCCAGGAGCACTAAGATACAGCACACAGAGTCTTTTATTATATACAGTGGTTTATATACTATATAATGATATATACTCTTTGAAGCAAAATACCTTAACGGTGAACTCTCATAATGAATAAGCAATGAATCAAGGATACAAACAACAACGATCAAACACGCAGGTAAGGAAGAAGAAAGATGCCCTCTACTGGCTACCTTATATATCTACCTCTTAAAGGGCAGTTACCAAATAGCTGAGTCATTCTCCTCTTGCATCAGCCCTGTAATTACAGTAACTTTGTGTTACAGATGAATCAACATTTCTAACTGTTCAGCCCTTAACTCTATTATCATGACACAGTTCAGTGGGGAGATAATTACATAACAAGAGATGGACTGCTTTCTTAGCTTTTATAAAAAGAAAAGTAAATGCAAGAACCTGTAACTTATTTTTAATTTAATTTAATTTAAATTTTATTGATTAGCCCTTAGGCCATATCAAAGTGCAGAGTGCCACAAACAAATTATTACTAACGTTTGATAAAAGCAATTTAAAATGGAATTGGATAAAATACAATAATTTAATAAAATATGATAAAATTATATTTTGGTGTCATCCCTACAATCTACCCAATCAATCCCACGTATGCAGATCTCAACTGAACCATTTTGCTTAAGTACCGTGCTGTGTTAAATGTTATTTTCAGATTCTGGCCACACATAGGGTAAGTTGTTTTAATATGGGGATCCCAATGGGTCATTCATTTGGTATATAGACCAAGGTACTTATCTCTCACCTTCTTATACAGGCAACAATCAAATAGGATGTGAGCCAGCTCTTCTACCTTTACTGCTCTGCAAATGCAGAGATGTCCATTATAGGGTATAGAATGGAATCTCCCATATCTTGACACCATTGTGTCAAGCTGTTCAAATCTCGTTTGTGTAAATATCTTCCTAAGATGTTTTGGCAGTTGTAACTTCAAATAGCTGTCTATTTGAAAAGTACATGTGTATTTGTATCAGCCATTTCAAGTTAGCCACCTTATTAAGGTAGCTATTGTTCTATACCTAATTAATTATACGGGAGACCCCAAGTCTGGCGCCAGCTAGCAGAGAGCGGGAAAATCCTGCTCTCTGATTGGCCACAGCGCACAGTTGTATATAGTATAAATAGATGTCAATTTAAACTGTTCTTCGTTCTTGTCTGACTATTCCTTGCAATAAAAAGAGCTGATTTCACGAAAATAACCTAGCGTCTGCCTTTTATTCTCGAAATAAAACAGCTATATCATTTTGTGTTTCTATATCCTTGATTATTTGGGTAGCTCTTTTTTAAAAACCGTTCTCCTGTTACAAAGAGACAGGAAGGCCACAGCTTCTTACAAAATTTGTTAGTTTGGTGATCCAGGAGATTTGTGATTGTGATTTTGTAGTAGACATAACTTGGGGAGTCTATCAGTCTCCATTTCATTGACTTTGTGTCAGTAGTTATATGCTCTAATTTTGGATAGTGCATGAATTTTATGAATTCCCAATTCAGCTCTAACTGCTGTAGCAAATGTTCTTAGATCTACACCGAAAATATATCTCAAATGCTGGGACTGTGTTTGTTCCAGTACTGTAGTTGAGTATAGATCCTAAACATCTGCTCCATACAAGAGCTTAGGGATAACCTTAGCTTTATATACTTTAATTAATGGGGCTAGGGACCCTAGGTAACTATGATTCTTTAGCTTAAGCAGTGAATTCAAACAAGCTTTTGCTTTAAGTGTACTCTGTTGATGATTGCAAGCCCAAGATCCAGTCTTGGAAAAAGTTATGCCTAAATATACAAAGGTGTTAACCTGTTCAATTGGTTCACCATCTAATTGCCATCTATGTCCCTGATGATGTTTTCCAAATACCATGATTTTTTATTTAGATTTATCAATGGTTAGGGAGTTATCCTGGCAATAAGAGCTGAATCTTGTTAATAGCCTATGTAATCCTACTTGTGAATACGATAATAAAATCATATCATCAGCATAGAGCAAGCTGTATTTAGGATCATCGGCATATGTACCGATCCTTCATTAACCCTGGCTAGTCATTGAAATATAAACTAAATAATAATGAGGCCAGGCTACATCCTTGTCTTACCTCTTTATTTGTATGAATCCTGTTACTTAGAGCCCCATTAACTTCATACCACATCCTCAAACAGGTAGTTGTGTAAAGGGCTTTAATCAAAGCCAGCAATCTTTCTTGCTCTTTAAGCTTTTAATGATGGATTGTATCTCCTTTTCCAAGACTGATGGCCAAGGGAAAATTCTAGGATTTAGTAAATCACTGTTTAAAGACAGTTTCTCTACAGGTTCTGTGGAAGCAAACAAACACTGATAATAATTCTCCCACTCCTCAGCAGAGATTAGTATATCAAATGCAAATCCTTTCGGGCACATGCTATAGAGTGCCAAAATATCACTGAGTTATGACTTTTGGCAGCCAACTGTATCTTAT
>JAEANM010029275.1:0-10213 GCA_017656035.1 Myanophis thanlyinensis | reverse complement strand
AATCTTTACAGGATTAACCCTGCAAAGTGGGAAAAAAACAAAAGGAGATTTCTTCTAATAACCAGTTCTATAGAACCAGTGTGAACTGGTTGAATTTCACCTCTGCTGTACAGATATTGTAGTACAGCCACCTCAATGTTCATTTCTCAAAGGCTCCTCTTACATACATTTATCTGGTGCTATAGAGCTACTCAGTATAGATGCAACCAAATAATGGATCAAGAGGCAAAGGGTGGGGTGGAGATGGATCTTGGTTTACTATTTGTCTCTTTCACTCCTCTACAAGGCTTTAGGGGTCTTATTCAAAATGGAAACCAAAATGAAAAGCAGTGTGGTTTTCAAACTTCTCATTTGCTTGAGAACTTTCCATTTACTTTTTCCTGAAATAATATATATCGTAACTCTTTGAAGTTTAGCATAAATGTTGGCTTAGAATTATTCTTCTTCAAAACAATATTGTAATACTAATGTAAGAAGCCCACATATGTTTGTTGAAATATCTTCTCAATTAATGCAAATAATTTAATTAGCGCTTTCTAAATCAATATGTGAACTAAACCAAATGGAGCTCTAATTCAGTGTTCATACATCTTCAATTTTTTTGATGCAGTTCTTAAAGCCAAAAATGCAGATTTTAAAAAATACATTCAGGAAAAAAAATATTGCTTTAAATTAAGAAAAACTATATTTGCTTGTATATTTGCAGTTTTTTGTAATCTTCCCCTATCAATAGACTTTGGGTATTGAATGCAAGGTACTGATAGTGCAAGTATAGGGACAACTCCTACAAACCACTACAACCCTCAAATCCTCCCCACAAATCAACAACCTAACTTGTGTGTGCTAATCAAGGCTGCATACAAAATGTGTATATGATGATAAAAGGAGTCCTTGCAGATTTTATTTCACTAGTTCATTGCTAACTTTAGGGTGGTGGTGCTCATCCCGGTTTCAAGGCCATTGAGCCAGTGCTATCTGAAGACATTTCTGCAATTGTGGCCAGAATGATGTTGTGGAGCACCGTTATCTTTCCACTGAAATGACACCTATTTATCTACTCACATTTGCATGTTTTCGAACTGCTAGTTGGGTAGGAGAAGGAGTGAGGATGGGTACTCATCCTGTTGAGTGCTGCTAAGGTCTCAAACCCTGGCTGTCAGCTTTCCACTGTACCTCTAAATGATATGATGATGATAACCAAACTTACATGAATGTTGGATTTTTGCAGACTATTGAATATTAATAGAATAGAATAAAAATAGAATAGAAGGAATATAAGATTACAAAGCTGATCAAAACCAAAACTGATCCTCATTTCAGGGAGCATGATCAGTTTCTGTAAAAACACCATATTAATTTTAGTTTGCTCCATTACTATTCCAAAATTACCGTTGTTCAATTATTTGAATTGAGAATGTTATAGGTAATAATTATAATACTTTACATACCATATAATTTTTATCATTTCATTCAATCCTTTATAGTGTTATATTATAATGAAGTATACTTCTTGTTTTCCCATTGAAATAATTACCCATGTTGACAAATTAGTTATTCTCCCATTAGAATGAAAACCTTATAATTACTTGAACACATTTGTTAAACTTAATTTTAACAATTAATAACTAGCATTTCCTCAGAATTTGTATTCTCTTTGGGGTTTTAAATGCAGTTAATAAAATTCTTGTTTCATTTCTAGTGTCTTTTTTAACCATTGCTTAAAACCTTTTTAAAAATAGCATAAATATTTTGTATATAGGGTTATACCTCAAACATATTTTCTTTTGGCATATGCTATGTATCTTGGCAGTTCTTTTTATTTATAAAAAATGGCATTGGCAGTAACCAGTCACCTTAGAAAGACAATTTTTGAAATGATGAAATATGGATACTTTCATATGTAATAGCCTGGTATTCTTGAATTAGCTCTTGCTTGCATGGTCACATACCAGAGATATCCATGGTCTGTATGTGTTTATTCATATCTATATGCTTTCATGTGTTAAAAAATTCAAGATGGCCACTGTGACTATGTAATCATAGCATTGCCGTTTTATGTGAGCTGTACATGTAACACATGTTAAATAGTGACAAGTGTCAGATACACAAAAAAGATTCACACAGAAAGATTCAATTAAACTGATTTATTACTAAAAGCTTATGCACAGGAATCTTCTCAACTAATGGTCAGTGCTAACTAAGAGGGGGGGAGTTGGACTCAGCTAACAGTTGCACAATCAAGTGGGGGATTGGACTTTGTTCATTTGTGGCTATATAAGTAGTCCTTGACTTACAACAGTTGATTTAGTGACTCTTTGAAGTTACCGTGGCACTGGAAAAAAAGCAACATGATCATTTTTCACATTTATGACCGTTGTAGCATCCTCATGATCATATGATCAAAATCGGTAACTGACTTATATTTTTGACAGTTTCAGTGTTCCAGGGTTTTGTGACCACTTTTTGTGACCTTCTGACAAGGAGACTCAATGGGGAAGTCACATTCACCAACTTAACTGCAGTGATTCACTTAACGACTTTGGTCAGAAAGGTCATAAAATGGGACAAAATTCACTCAACTATCTTACTTAGCAACAGAAATTTTGGCTCAATTGTGATTGTAAATTGAGGGCTAAATGCATAACAACACTAAACAGATCCCTCTTTGTATCCCTGCCCCCAGTTTTGCAAGTCTTTCTCCTACACAAGGCTTTAGTTGTGGCTGCATCTGCCAATTCCACATGAACTAAGGATGAAAATGGGCAGATCACTGATGGATTCAGATTGGGGATCTCCTATTAGCCAGCTGGAGGATACACAGTTTACCTGAAGGCCTGTATATTTTGAGGACAAATGTGATTGGGGCAATTATGAATCATTTGAAATTAGGCTTTGGGGGAGTGAAAAGGTGTTTATATGGAAGTATTCTTAGATAAAATAAAAATTTTGCTTTGGTGCTAGAGCTGTATAATCAAGAAATGATTTCAGAATAAGAATTATAACTATAAACAAGAATTTTAACTTCAAAACTATGAAAATCCAGGACTGATGAAACAAAACCAATAAACAATACTGCAGTATTCAATACATTTATGTAAATACATAATTATATGACTGACCCGGAAAAAATATATTGAAGGCAAATTATATATTAATAATAATAGGAAGTTTGTGTAATTTTCCCTAATTTCTGATAACAAAAAAAGTTTCAATATTTTCAATTACAAAAAGAAAATAAGTTGGCTTATTTAGAAGAAAAAAACCCCAAAATGCTTGCTTTACATAGCCTGTATCATATTAAACGCAACTCTCATAATCATGATAAATATAAGGCATAGAAAGCTAATGCAGTGCAATATGTTTATATTATTCACACAGTAAAATGCATAACATGCATAGACTTTGCAGCAAGGACAAATTCAAAATATTTTTCCTGGGTGCTTTATATATATGCAGAGGAATGTAAATGCACTTATCTTCTTCTCCATAATGTTTACTGACCTCAGAAGGAATGAGTGTATTTATCTGAAAACAAAGCAGCAGAAATGATTAGTAGATTATTTTTTCAGCTGATCTACAATCCCAGTTTCTAACATAATACCAATTGTTGATAAACTTAAATTATAATATAAAGATGTATACTCGCTGTAGTGTGAAAGATATCAGGATGCTCCTGCATTTTCACTGTGAGTAATATATGTCAGAAAAAATCTTTGTGATCATACAGAAATGCCTCTAACTTATGTATGGTCAGAAGAGTTTTTAGTATGAACATAAAATAGATATCTATTTCCTTATGGATTCTCAATCATCCAGGTCATGGTCCCAAAGGTGCTTTTTCAAGAGGAGATTGGACTTCCTTGTTTTTTTTTGAAAATGTTTTGCTTCCCATCCAAGTAGCTTCTTCAACTCTGACTGGATGATGGGGAATGGACAGATTTATATTCTTTGCAGACAATTGGTCATTTGCATTCTTAGAGGGTTGTTGGGGTTGCTTGGAGGTTTATCTATGTCCTTAGAATCACTCCGGATGGGTGTGGAGCCTTTTTGGAACTGCTGAAAGGACTGCGTTGTAGACTGGAGATAGATGGTGTCATATCCCTCCCCCATTTCATTATAGAAGACAATGTCAATATCTTTAGAGATTATTTTAAGGCTTTCTTGGTTATTTGTTCATTAGCCTTTTTTCCTGATTTGGCAAGGGAATGATTATATTCACCACAGAGCATATCTGCTGCTGAAGGTGCCTATTGTCCATGTATTCATATTTATTGATGTATTTATTTAATAGGATAAAAAAAAAAGAAATCTAGGCTTGATATCTGCTGCAAAACTCCCCCCCCTCCCTAAAAACAGGACATCCAACATGATAACTCTATACAACTCTTTTGGTTCTCACATTTACAACTTGTTTTCAGAAACTAGGTTAGTACAAACTAAGCACCAATCACCAGTATCAATTTCACCTCCAAGAATGTCTCTAAAATACTGTAGATGTTTGAGTAAGAGGCTGGGTAGGGCTTTGGGACTGCAAAACCTGCACCCGTAATTAAATTTAGATCATTGGAATAACACTTCTTTTAATGTCCCCAGTTCATGTTCTGGGAACCGGACATTTATGAATGTTTTGGTGAACAATGATTATCATTTTTTGTAATTGAACAAACTTTCCCAGTAGCAGTTTTTTTAAAACAAAATCAGTGTCCATAGTGATACAATTAAAAATAGGAGGAATAAAAAAAGTGTCAAGAGTGGTTTTAACAAAGCTACTTTGTACAGTATCTACAGAACTTAATGATTTCTGAGTTCCAGTCATAAAAGGAAATGCATATTGCTGCTGACATACATAAGGGAAATAATAAAAAGCTGAAATGAAACCCCTAAAGCTGCAGAAGAGAATAATTATTTTTCTTCCTCTAGCTCTACTAGCATAAATCTAGCAGAGTTTTAATAATGCAAACCTACCTATGAACTTTCCTGCCCTATTTGAGGATTGCCTAGCTGGTCTGTTATTTAACCTGGGAAGCAGAGATAATACAGTATATGGTATGGCAACATTAATTTTTCCTCTCATCTTGATCTTCTTGCCTTAAATCTTTTTCTTGACAAGATTTGGAAAGTGGTTTACCATTTCCACTTTCCTAGAGCTGAGAGACTGATTAGGCCACCCATCTGGCTTTGTGCCCAAGGTAGGACTAGAATTCAGAGTCTCCTGCTTTTTATTCTGGAACTTAAACACCACACACACACACACACAGAGACACACACACGTACAGGTATGCAGGTCTAGCTGTGTTTGAGTCTTTTCCTGTGTAAGTTTGAGAGTATCTTCACAACGTTTCAGCGAGGTCCCACTCACCATCCTCAGGCTGGTGCATTCTGCTTTGTCACACTGTTTGCACTGGCACGAAGCAGAAGACACCAGCCTGAGGATGGCAAGTGGGACCTCACTGAAACATTGCGAAGATACTCTCAAACTTACACCGGAAAAGACCCGAACACAGCTAGACCTGATAGAATCAAGTGACAGGTATAAATATGATCAGAGATGTGTTTGAGAAAGTGCATACACTCCTTCCCCTCTAATCACTAGTCAACAAGTATCCCCCTTGCCACATTTACCTTTCCATCTACTTTTGCTTTCCAAAGTTCCTTTCAGACCCATCATTTATTCTGTTGACAGCAGCTTCTCACCAGGCTTCCAACAAGATAGAAGACAGGAGAACAACTCTCCATTATTTCATTTGGGGAATAGGACCCAGATAATTACACAATCTTTGCAGGGTCTACTTCCCTTTCCTTGGGGGATGTTTCCATTTGATCCTTCCTGTATGTCTTTTTTTAAAAAAATTTGACATTAATTTCACATTATTTCACTTAACTAGGTAATTGCCCAAACGTGATGTGAGAGAACATGCTGCTCTCCCAGAACTATTAGCACTCAGTACTCCTTCCTACTGTTGACATGAAAAGTTGAATGGCAGTTGACAACTTTTCTGTTAGAAAGTAGAATAATGCCATTTTATAGTTTGTAAATCAACTGCTTGCTTAGAACATGCTTCCAGCTTACCTTTCTTTCATTTTTAAATAAAAATGCTTCAATTTTTGTTGAAGCAAGTGAAAAGCTAAGTGGAGAATATATTCTTTTTGAAATATAAACCTTTTGGGGCATGAATGGCATACATTGGTTCTACTAGTCAATTTTGACAATTTCCACTGTAACAAATATCTGAACCTTTTTACAAGTAAAAATATAGAGAGCAGATTTGTTTATTTAGCAACTCAGAGACTGCACCCTCTTGAAATAAAGAGACATTGATTCAGGGAAATGTTGTTCAATAACTTGGTCAATTTTGTTCCTCTCTCTAGAATTTAAACATGTAATAGTAAACCTGTAGTATAATAATGCCATCAGCTAGCACTTGCACACACAAATCCTTTGGATGATTATTAAGTCTGCAGACCATTGACATTTTAGGATTTCCTGTGAGGTCTCACTTTTTGTTTACAACATAAAACAGTGTTAGAGGAACGGGAGCAAATAAATATGAATTAAAAACAGAAGGTGAGGCATTTGCTACTGATGGTAAAAATAGTTTTCTACATTGTATACCAATTTGCAAAGCTTTCAAATAAATATGTATAAAGGGAATAGGGAAGCAATACCAATAGTTGTGGAAAAGAGAGAACAAAAATAACAATATTTTCATATTGACTTAATCAGAAGCAATAAAAAAAGCAGACTTTCCCATAAAAATGAAAATAAAAAAGATTTTTTTGGGCCACAGCAGCAGTAAACTTCCAAATATTACTATAGGTTGCTTTATTTTATTTAATCAGTTTAATCAGCTATAAAACGAAAATATGTCACAATATTCAGAGCAGGTACTGTAAAAAATATTTGGTTGGCAGACTGGTACAGATATTGCAACTTGAAGTAAAAAAAAAGTTATGGAAATTATAATTGTTTAAGGAAACACTTGGTGCAATTCCATTTCAATGCTGGTTCTGTAAAAAATGTAATATATTGATTCTTTCCTTACTGATTAATGAAGGAGGAAGAGGAGGAGGAGAAGGAGAATCACCGCACAGCCTTCATCTTGGTTCTTATTCAGATCCAGGCATTTCCCATACGTTGCCACCAGAGGATGTTCCAAGCACACAGTTGCTAAACCAATACATAGAGATTAAGCCTATTTTCTCCCAGGGGTATTTGTTTCTAAAGAGATGGAAAATGCTGAAATTTTTCATGAAAAGTAAAATGTATTGTGCATTAAGTTAATTTACTAATGGACTTAAGTCTACATTCCAGTTAGCCCAAGACTAAACAAATATTTTATCTGTATTTTGATATTCACTATTATAAGAGATTACACAGTCTATAATGTTTTAATTTACAGGATAGACCAGGCTATAGCGAATGAGAATGATTTGTGAACAGGATAATAAGAAAAGGATATCATTTATATTCATCTGCATTTCTCCTTGCTCTTTGTTTCTTGGTTCTTTTGTTGTTGTCCCAATGCCATGATTTAGATCTTAAACTCTAGAAAGCAGGAAATTCTCCCTCACCTTTTTTTAAAAAAGTGCTGTTTTATGAAATACAAGGCACACTGTCTCTCTGCCTCCCTTCTTTTTCCTCTCTCTAAATATTCCCAGAAAAAAAGCAATCACACCTGCCCATAACACCAATTTACTGATCTAGACAAAATCATTTTACATTTATAATCTATCTCTTTTAATTTTTCTTTATCAGAGAAAAGATGGAATTTCTGCAAAATCATTCCTTTTTATTGATAAGCATTTCCATTACTGCATCTAGATAGGTTTTCCATACTCCGTGCATGAATGATTTTCGTACATGGTTTCAGTATATAGTAAAACACAATTTTAATAGTATAAAGTGAAAAACTGACTGCATTCATGAAATAGCTTTCATTGGCAGTGCATATCAGACTAAGCCACTATTATTTCTGAGCCACTGATATTATAACATAAACCTACACCAGGAGGGGATGTAACTCTAGCTGCTTTCTATGCACCTACTATTTGTGCTTGCTTCTTCTTATGTGTATTTACAATTCATATTTGAGTAAGCTTTCTCAAAAGTTATGATAAATATACGCCGCAGGCAGAAAGGAAGGGCTTTGGATGGAATTCTTTTCTGTTCTCTACATGCAAAAGAGTGTTATTTAGGAAAAAAAGTATAAGAAAAGTAAAGAAATAATCTTTCTAAAGACTAGCTTTCCTTAACATGATATCGTCCAATAGCTTGGGACAAGATCAATCTTATTTTAGTGAAGTCTGTATGAAATAACAATGCTTTATCTACATATTCCCAGGCACTTACATATTTATTAAGTGAAAAAGTCCAGTGCAATTAACCCCAAATGAAATGTGGTCATTGATCTTTTAACCACATGCATCATCTAAGAGAAGAAGAATGGAGAGACAATTGAACAGTTTGTTATGTGAAACAGAGACATTTTCATTTCAGATGAAAAAAATTGGATTTGACAAACTAGATTTTTCCTGAAGCAAGATGATATATGTTGTACTAAAATAGTTATAGCAATAGTATATATCACCTCATAGTGTTTTGCAGCCCTCTCTAAGTGGTTTAGAGTCAGCATGTTTCCCCCAACAATCTGGGTCCTCATTTTACCAACCTCGGAAGGATGAAAGCTGAGTCAACCTTGAGCCAGTCAGAATTGAATCCCCGGCAGTTGGCAGAATTAACATACATTACTGCATTCTAACCACTGTACCACCATAGCTCTAAAAGTTATCACCACTGTTTTTTTGCTTATATTTTTTTTAACACTTGAACAACTTTTTTTCAACAGGTTACTTTGTTTTACCATTCCTTTAGATTGCAATTGTGTAGACTAATTGTGTAGTCCTTCAGCCAATCCCAACAGAGAATAAAACTGTAAAAATACTATTATACTACAGAAAACTTTATTGGTGTTTTTGTAAATATAAGTTATAAAAATTACATCAAGAATCCCAGAGATCCGAACTTCCTATTTTCCCTAACAGAGGGGTGAACTGTATTTGAGGGATTAGGAGTCACAAGTTAGCTGTCAAGATCCAAAATGACATTTGAATATAGAGGGGGTGGTGGTGTTCCATTATATTGTGCAGGCTGTTTTAAAAGTAGTGGTTCTAGATCTGTATTTCAAATCCCCAGAAGTATTGCTTACATTTTCCCCATTTCTTTTTAATTATAATTTGGGAGAACACAACCTTACATTACATGATTCATCATTTGATCAATTAAAATACATTCCAGTTTAATTTTACAGCAGAGTTTTAAAGGCATTCTTATTCTTGACGTTAAACAAAAGCTGGCAGTCATCATGCATCTAAAAATGAAGTGTAAATGTTTTTCAAGCAACTTGTTCATTCATATGTAAAACTAATTGATGAATTGACTCAGTAATCAATTAAAATCCACTCAACTAATAAGCAAATGATTTCTTTAATCAAGTGTCAGCCACACATTATTTCCTATGAGCAAGTGCATTAATCTGCACACACTGTCATGTTGGGTCATCCCCTTGTCTGATGAGCTGCTCATCGGTGACATTTCCAATGCAACATGGATAAGGGTTTGCTCACACTAAATTCAATATGGAAACATATTGTCAAAACAGGGCTTCTGCCATTTTTAAAAACCCATATCTTGAAATATTTGAGCTGATCTGAATTTGCCTTTTCTTCTGCAATAACATTGAGAGAACTACTTTCTCATATAACTGCTGCTACTCACAAATTTGTTACACATGGCAGCTTTCTATTATTCTTATAGCACACTGCTTTCTGTAATGGACATCTGTCTAGCTAGTTTCTGATAGTAACTTAATCCACGAGTTTCCTGATTTGACTAAGGATTTCAATGCAGGGTCGAGGAAAACCTGTCATCTTACAAGGGTGGTTTTACCCTTTTCGCAGTTAACGTAGGAGCCTAAATGTAAATATTATGGAAATAATCCAGGGAATTAACTAAATCTAATACATGCAACAAATGCAAACGTTAATGCATCAGAGCTTAACATTTTGATTTTAATCATAAACACTTATTCCTAAATTTTATATTAATAGGAAATAACAGATTTTTTTGTTTAGTTCATATATATATATTAGCCAATTGTTTATTCTGCTGGTATTTTAAAAATTCAGGGAGGCCAATATAGATCTATTTTGAGCT
>JAEANM010029273.1:0-10213 GCA_017656035.1 Myanophis thanlyinensis | reverse complement strand
TAGATAGATAGATAATTTCCCACCAAGAACGATTGTAAAGATAAAGACCCCGCAGCCGGATGATCACAACCAGGTTTGCGTTGCTCAAATTGATGACTGAAAAGCTATTCCTAAATGCCTCCCGACTTGAAATGCAGGAGCAGATGCCCGGTTCTTGCCTGGTCACTCTGTTCCCCATCTTCAGTAGGGCAGGAGCAGAGAGAAGGAAGGGAGAGTCAACCCCACCCCTCGAACCCCAAAGGGAAGATGCAACCCAGTGTAAATATGGGACGAATATCCTCCCCCTTCTGCCGCTAGCCAGCGAAACCTCGCGTTTTGTTGCCAGAACTCGGGCAGCTGAACTGGATCGTCGCCGCGCTCGGCAAAGGCTGCGGGCGTCCGGGAGCTCAGCAGCCGAATGGCCGCGCGCAAGGCCACCCCTGACCGCTGAGAAGGATGCTGCAACCCCCCCAGCCTTCCCCCCTTTTTTTTTTCCTTTTTCTTTTGGAGGCGTCCACTTCGTCTCCTCTTCCTCCCCTTCCCCTGTCCTTCCCTCCTTCAGACAACCTTACTTAGAAAAAAGAAGGGAGAAATACAAACGCCACACCCTCCACGCGCGTCTCTGGTTGTGAATCATTCTATCCAGTTTAGCAGGTCAGGTTTAAAACAACAACAACGACTCCCCATCCACGTGTTCTTCCTCGGGCCTTACGCCTTCCTTCGTCTCCGTTCACCAACCCCGACAGCCGTTTTCTCCGAAAACGCCGGGTGGCTTTGGATCTGTCAAAGAACTCCGGAGAAATCAAATCTATAAGGAAAGATGGAGCGAGAGGGGAAGATTATAAAGAGAAATCGTACCAAGTTAAACGCTTAGGTCTCTCTCTCTCTCTCTCTCTCTATCTATCTATCTATCTATCTATCTATCCCCTGCCCCAAATGTTCCTTTGGAAGGAGCTGGCAGACCCGGGGTTGCTGTGGTCGGAGCGCGTGTTTCCCATGGGGAGGCAGAGGGCAAATTTCTAGCCGGCTCTTTTTGATTCATCGCCCCGGTTTCTCAATATATATATATTCCAAATTTCCTGGCCTCAAGCTTCTATTATCTGTCCGTTAGGCCTTTCTATGAGGTGCGTCCCGCCTGTGGGAAGCGTGAGCGAAGGAAAAGCCAGCCCGAAATCCACAGAGCGGTGCTTTTGAGACTTCGTCAAAACCCTTTCCCTACACCTCGGACAATTTTTTCCCCGCCCGCGGTCTCTCCAAGGGGGGAAGGGAGAATTAACCTGGCCAAAGGGCTCCTTAAGCGGTAGAAAGTGCAGCAAAGCGGGAATAGGTTTCCCTCTGTTTTCCTCTCCTTGTTTACAGCTACCGAAGGCAAAAGAGAGCCATAAATCTTAAGGCAGCCCACAGAGACAAGTGCATTTGTATGCATCGTTAGAACTAGCTAATACCTAAACCCATTAGCAAGCCATGTAGAATTCCAGTTTCCGGTGTCCATTAACTGACAGTTAAATTCTAGAGGAAAGGCCAGGACGATTAACATAAGCTATATCCATCATATTGTTTGTCATAATAGATTAGTCAACGATGGATGTGCGTGCGTGAAACTTTCTCTTTTCTTTTCTTCCCATCCTTGGTGCCGGGCTAATTTTCCAACAAGGACCCGCGATATTTCGGCCCGCCCCTCCCACGCACCCAAGACTCGGATGCCTCAGATAGCGAGGGAAGGGAAGGAAGGGAAGAGCGAGCATCAATTGCGCGCCTGCGGCAGGTCGCTTCCAAGAGCGAGCGCAGGGAAGAGGGATGGAGGCAGCGCCTCCCAGATGGAAACCCGGAGCGAGGGTTGGGGAAAAGAAGGCAAACGAAACCCAAGCCAATGAGAGACTTGTGTGTGGGGCTCGATTGGGAAAGTCAGAGCGAGAATCCGGCTGACCAGGGGCTCCACACCCTGGGGAGGGCGCCGGTTTTACTCCAAGGCGAGAGCGCAAAAGGGCTTGCGTCCCTTTTTCAGATGCGTCGCCCTTCTGGTTGCCAGGCGGTTCCGTATTTGATTTGATTTTACTTAAAGGGGCAGGGACAGCAAGGGTAGCAAGGGATTTCCCCCCCCCACCCAGCACCACCGCCCCAAGATTAACGTCTGCTGTCTGGTTTCTTTTCCCCCCTTAATGGGTCCTCTTCTCCCATTCTCATCCCCCCCCCGCCCCCGTGCCTGGCCGGCTCTTTCTTGTCCCTGGTCTTTGTTGAATGACGTTGGCTTACGTGTCCCGCGTCTCCCTCCCGGCACCATCCCTCCCTCCTTCCCTCCCAGCCCTAGCCCACCACTCCTAAACACCACCACTCCAAGAAACCGAGCCCGCTCGCTGGTAGGAAGGCGCTGGCACTCCCCCCTTCCCCCTAAGCTGCATCCCTCCCCCTCCCCCCCTCCCCTCCTCCTTGTTTGGGCTTGGCAAAGATAAGTGAACTTTTGTAAGCTCTGCTTTTCCGTCTTCGCCCGCGAAAGCGTTAAAGGTAAGGGTCTGGAACTCGTAGGCAGCAGCCGGCTTTTGTAGCGGTGATTTATGGCTTCAATCTTGGTTCACCCAGAGTTCACATGGATTTGCTGCTTCTGAGAGCTAAAAGATGGTCTCACTTGACAAGTGTGACTATTCGAAATGCCTCCCTCTCCCTCTCCCTCTCCTCTCTCTTCTCCCCCTCCTCTCTAGTGCAAAGTCGTTTAAAATCGAACCTTTAAAGCCTCGGGTTTGTTTTGAAAAGGGGCAGCCATCCAGTCTTAGGGATCCAACCGGTTACATAAAAGACATTTTATAGCAGATCCCTTTTAAGGGGGTGGGTGGGTGCATGTAAGGTTGTGCGCACAAATATACAATAGACACGAGTGATAATGCATGGTAGGTGCCTTCGAATATATACAATACCATATCATAATACAATACAGAGAGTGACACGGGAATCTTGAGAGCAAATGAAGTCAGGGTCTAGAGGGGACTGGGTCGGATCCCAGTCAACCTTTCTTCTCTACCCCCCTCCCCGCTCTTTTCCCCCTCCCCATTTCTTTGTTGCCACTCTGACTTGGGGAGGGGGAAGGAGAATTGCGAGGCGAGGAGGATGGGAGGGAGGGAGCCATTTGAAGCTGGCCTCCTGTTAAAGCTCAGAGAAATAGGGAGGCTTCTCGCTTGGAGGGAGGGAGGGAGAGAGGGAGGGAGAGAGAGAGAGAGAGAGGAGTAGAGAGCGACCCTGCATTATTCGTTGCCTTTGGTCCCCCCCCCCCCTTCCGCCTGGTGTTTTCACCTTTAAGTGTTATTAAAACAAGCTTTCCCCGCAAGTCGTTTGTTAAATATATAAGCGATTGGGGATTTTTTTTTTTAAAAAAAGGATGCTGCAACATCATCAAGCCCAGGTTTGCATAACGTGACCTGCCTGCCAAAAGTTAGCCTTAGGGCATTTGCTGGAATTGAACAACTCGAAATATTGGAGGGGGGGAGGGGGGAGGGGGGGAGAAAGAAAGAAAAAATGGGTGACCAATTTCATTGATTTAAAATGCCCGTATTACAGTCGATGGATATGAGACTTGGGACGGAGGGTATCATGCAAAGGTCTCAGAGGTCAAAGGGATTTATCCGACGTCTAGTTTATATTTCAGAAAACCCGGGAAAACCTGGATTTACTGTCCATCTAGCGATGCTACCGAAATATAAGGAGACATTCAACTTCGCTATCCAGCCGCCTTTTCCTCCCCAATTCGTTTTTAGTCAGCCCTTCATACTTATCCCATCCTAATTTATACAACCCGTCGGGGCTGCGCAAGATCTTTTAACTGGCTGACCATTGTTAGGCTGTTCGGCTAGGTTGAATGACCCCCATTCGCTTTCGGTGGGCCTGGACTTTTAGGCCAGTCGCAAATCGCCTTGTTTGTTCGGGATGGGCCAGTCATCCAGCAAGCCCTCGTACCTGCCATATCTGTCTTGCTAGCACAATCAAATTAAGCCGGAGTGGGGTGAGGTTTTATCCTGCTCCAAAGCACTTTAAAGTTTACAAGGGGACCCCCGATTCCCAGGGAACGTTGTGGCGGAGGCATTCCAACCGCGATTTCCCGGCCATGTGCCTCCCCAAAGAAAGGCTCCATAAAAGTTTGAGCCTACTTCCCGGATCGTTTCGTGGATCTGGGTCAGCGCCATCCAACTTAGCTGGGTTCCCCACAACTGCGTCGGCCAGCTGTAGTTTCGGTTCCCTCGCCCGCAAAACGAACTCTTGGGGGTAAGCACACACATACACACATACACACATACCTACACCCACACACACACACCCCGCCGCCCCCCGTCCGGTTCAGAAGCCCCGAGTCTTCCAGAGATATTGGATGCTGATGTGGTTCAGCGCTTTGGATCGGGTCGCACCGGTGGAGTTTTCTCGGCTCTGGAAAGAAGGCCAGGCTGGATCGATCGCTCAGGATGGCTTGGCCCTTAAATAAGGAGACCTAGAGGCGCCTTCATCTTTTTTTCCCCGTAACCAAAGCCCTTGGTTACGGAAGGAATTTTGCCCTGAAGATTGGTCGGTCTTTCCCGCAAGTTTCAGCCGTCCCGTGTGCGGACATGCAGACGGCTTCTAAGAAAGCCTATTGCGGCTGGGGATGCATAAATCCATATGAAATAACAGGGAACCGCGAAGAGGTTCTGTTAATGCAATTCAAAGCTATCAATCGTCCTCCCAAATGCTTGTCAGGTCGCTGGCAAAATTCTAGAACGAAATGTTTAAAAAGAGAGAGAGAGAGAAGACGACGAAGAAGAAAAAGAAAGCCGTAGGAGGTGGAGGGAGCAAACAAATCTTCCGTTGAAAGCAAACGATGGATTATCTGGGCCCGTTATGATTAGCTCAGGTGGGGGTTAGTGCAGGAAGAAACCTTGCAAGCGAGGTGGGATGAATTCCAGGTCGAATAAGTCCAAAGGAGGTGTGGGGGGGGAGAGGAAGCGAGGAAGTTTAAAAAAATAAGGCCGAAAATCGCTTTGGGGTTGCTTGGCTGACGGGCTGCGAGACCTGAGAGCCTCCTCTTGAAAATATATTTTTGTTTTCAATTGTCACGTCCCTTGGCCGGTGTGGGGTGGCCTACAAAAACTCAGCAAAACTGCCCAAGCGTTTGTACCAAACCAGCTGAAACGGTTTCCTTGGGAGAATTAAAGAAGGATCTTTTTAAATGTGGCCTACCTCTGTTAATCTGCTATAAATCATCACCCCCTAAACAGATTTGTAAATGTGTCGCCAAAGTTTCTCTCGTTTGTCTGTTCTTCTCTCTCCCTCTCCCTCCTGCCCCCCTCTTAAGTTTTCTGTTCTGACTTCAAGGGTCTCCCCTATCATTTTATAGGCAAGTAAGGATGAGTAAAAAGGCTGTAAATAAATGGACCTAAATCCACAATGGTTGAGCAAGGTGTTCTCTAACAATCTGGTGTAGGAAAATCCAGAAAAAAACTTTAAAAAGCTAGGAAAATTCATGGAGGATAGGTGTAACTATTGGCTTGAATAGCACATCCATCTATTGAGGCACTTTGTGACTCTCCCTAGCCAAGGCTCATCTCAGAAAAGTCCTCTTGCTCCCAGTCTCTCCTGCTTGAAATTTTCAAAACCTCTTGACTAGTCCGGGTGTGGAAATTATGTGGAAATAACATGCAGGGTCCAGCAAAACTTTTCTCATCTCCCCCCCCCTTTTTTTTTTTTAAAGGCTGCATTAGGCAAATTAGCAGTGATTCCTATCTATGCCTACTCTAAAGTAAGTCTTTTCAGTGGCATTTACTCATGGGAAAGTGGACTCAAGATTGCAATTGTAATTACTTGTAATAATGTACATTGAATGGTGGTACAACTACAGACGTATACTTAATGTGTGAAACCTATAGAAATCTATTGTTGTTATATCATCATCATCATCATCATCATCATCACTATTACATTGCATGGATTTTCCTTAACTGATCTTTTCTGAAATGCTATTGCTCACCTTATAGACTTAAGAACTATAATGGGATTGTTTACTTGAACTGATAGAATATCACTCCCCACACACACATATTTTATCAGTTTGAGTAGATAAACATATTACACAATACAGACATTTACACACACAGAGAAACATATACAAATTGCAGCCATTGTCCAATGCAAAAAAATAGTTGTAGTTGTTCTATTGAAATCAATGCAACTCAAGTTTGCTGTTGCTTTTTTTTTTTTTTACATTCGTGATGATAAAAACTTGCTGATTTGTGCCCAACATACATTAGCCATCTGCTCCCATCAATCAGCTGCTTTACATTCCGAGTTTTTGTATCTCAAATGCAGTGTTAGTAGTTAGAGGCAAAGTTAACAATCCACATCTTAGCAGAGCCTGTGCAGTTTTCAAAGTTTAAATTGTCACATGCTGCTGGCAAATACGATGATACAGGAAGAATAAGTGCCTGTGATGCATTTGGATTTTTTTTTTTGTGTTATTTTTACGTTTCAGGTTTTTTTTTTTTACACCATTCTGTTCATGTGTGTAAGAAAATCCTGTTTTCAAGGGTGTAATGTTAAAGGAGTGAACATATACTTGTCTGCTCATTTAAAAAAAAAGTTTTAATCCTTCTAATTGTAGCAAATAGTTTTTAAAAAGGAAGGGGCTTTGCCTGATGAAAGTGGTGAATCAAATTCCCAGTGACATAAGCATCGGGATTACAAAGGGTTTTTTAGCCAAATTCTTTGTTTAAATAAAGGAATATGAGAGCGTGAAGAAAGTTCGTTCTCCAAGCTTGTGGGTTGGTTTCCGAATGTTTCCATTACCAGGCTAAGTAGCATCTTCAGTAGAGTTTAGGGAGTGTCAGTCTTCTTCTGTTTATAAGGACTAATAAACGAATATATTAATTATGTTTCAAGTCACATGGTAATTTCTACCCTAAGTATGCAGCATATTCAGCTCTTTCGCCTATAAATTTGCCTCAGAAAATCCTGACCAATTCCTTTCTATCAGTACAGTCAGGACTTCTTGTATAGCTCAGCTACCAGGCTAATATTTTTTTTTTAGTTCCTAATGTGTTCTTTATGAGATTCCTTGTATGCCTGTCAACATTTGTAGAAACCAATGATTTCGCCAATAGGGTCAGTTGCCCCTTTGAGAATATTGTTTTATTTTAAATATCAACACCACCAATATCCACCATCCCTTTCCCACTAAATAATTGATATCAGTATTTATCCCAGATGGGTGATCGGTGAAGGAATTAAAAAAAAACAAAACCCGTCTGCTTATTTTCATCATACAAAACCAGCCAGTTTACTGTACATAGATGCTGTATTGACAGACAAGGCTTTTATTCCACAAATGGTTTTAATATTTACATGAAACAAGCCATTGCTTCTAACACAGGCATCAATGGTAGTTATGAAATACTGATATTTTTTTTTCCATTGCACGCTCACTGTTGCATTGGCTAGACAGGAGCTCATCTCCTGGCTGTGGGGTATATACAGACCGTCTGCTTTTGAACAGTCCTTCTTTTGACACCTCCATGGTCCACTTCTCAGCCCCAGAAAGTGGGGAGCGGGGGAGTCTTCCCTGATCACGAAGCCAGGAGATGTGCCTTTTAAAGTCTGCTTTGTGCATTACTTTGCCTGTGAGCAGGGACCACCAATTATAATTTATAACTTTAAATTTATACACTTAGAAATGTAAATGGTGAATGTAAAAAGCAGGTTTGCAAACATGTCACTAAAGTACACTTTCCTTCAGGATGTACTCCCCCCCTTCCAACACTTCCCACCCCAGCAATCACGCAGTCTGTAGCTGAAGTTCAGCAAGACTGAAACAGCTACAGGTTTCTTGGCCCACCCATTTGCTGAAATAAAATGCAGATTTTTCCCCCCTTGGTTAGGGAATAATGGAATTGATGGCTGGGTTCCCTCTGTGATCATTACAATTTATTCTTCCTTTCCCTTCCTCTCCCCTACCGTGCCCTTCCCATACCCATACCCCATCCACCCAAGGCAAGCAGTTTGTCGAAAGATCATCGACAATAACGGAGAGAAATTTTCACCAAATTTACAAAGGCAAAATCATGGTTTTAAATGCAGGATTTTATTTTACTGGGATTTTTTTCAAAAATTTTTTTTACAAATACAAATCATAGCTTACAATAAAACCTACTGCTTGAGTAATTAAAAAAAAGTTTTTTTTAGTGAGCTCTGCAAGTTTTGCTTCATAGGACGTATCTTAGAATGACATTTTGCTGAGCTCTAGAAGGCTTATTTGATAGGACAAGCCTCAGAAGGACGACACTAGTGAAGTTCCAGTGACTTTTTTTCCATTCCACAAATATTTCCTGTTTGTCTGCACCAATCAATGCACAGCATCTCACCCTGCCCCAGCACAACATTGCTGGCTGGTGGATGTAGGAAAAAGGAGCTATCCTGTCATAAGCAATAGGCTTTAGCATTGGATCTATCATCCCCTTCACACTTTAGAGGTGTGGTCAACCCTAAATGAGGCAAATACTTAGAAGCTGCTGTTATGCCTGTGCCACACACACACACACACACACATGTAAACACAGTGTTTTTTTGCAGGATTAAAAAGAATTATTGGTGCAACCATCTGTGAGTTTCTCCATATTGTTCCTTTAGCTTCGGGAGGCATCTTTTAGCTGCCATTATCTGCACCATTATCAACGAAGATAAGAGGGGTACTGGAATGAATCTTTCCAAAGGGGTGAAAATGCCAGGACTATATTTTGTTATTCTGGTGCTGCATGTGTAAACTTTCTCAATGAATTTTAGAACTTTTTAGATTTAAGAACATCACTGGGTCCTTTTACTCCTGGCAGGAATCCAGAATAAATAGGAATATAACAGTCAAACTTTATCAAATATATACACTCATAAACACACACACCCATATTTAATCAATCTAAAGTATAATTAATATATCGATATGTTAATCTTGGTACTGATGGGTATTCACAGCTAATTAGCCCAAAGGCTCTCTAGAGAAGCTAGTTTTTTTAAAGATTTTTTTTAAAAGAGAGAGAGAGAGAGAAAACTGGGGAAGGAAGGAAGCATTTCTTTTTTTTTCTTTTTTAAAAATAGCAACTAATAAGATCTGAGCAAGCGGGAGGAGATCCCAGATGAGAGGATATGGATTTGATTATTGTTACTTATTGTGTCAAATAAGCATTATTCTAATTATCCCCCACCCCCAAATCACTTTTTGAATATAACCTTAAGTCAATGTTCAGAGCCCAATAGCACTGGCATTTTGCTTGCTGGTATTGTTGAATCCTACATAGTGAAGTGCTAAATAATAAAATGAACTCCTCCTCCTCCTCCTCATCATCATCATCAGGGCAGATACAGATGTCAACTCTTTAGTGCATATTCAACACCACATTTGCAGATCATCATTCTGGGAGGCGCATTTGTTTCCACTCAGAAACACAGAAACCCAAACGGGCTGTCTCTGTTTAAGGTTCCTGTTCCTTTTTTAGCAGCGGTTGCCTAAGGAAGGCTGAGGAGCGTCCTTCCTACCTACTTAGGGGGTTTTGCCCTTAGCTATTGGAGCACGTGGTTGAGGAGGGTCTTTTCTCAGCAGTAAGAACTGGAAGTGTCTCTGGATTCCTTTCACACCCATTGCAAGGTCTCCGTCTCCTTCCCCACCCCTTCAGTCCACCCCTTCCATCCGACAAGAACGGGACATGCACAAGGTTCTGCAGGAAGATGACCAACAGGCCTCAGAAGACAGCTGGTGCCAAGTTCTCACTAGGAGGCCCTCCTTTAGCCAGCCACACTTCACAACCTCACTGATATCCTTGGAGTCAGAAACACCTACAGGGTCTTCAGAAGGCTCCAAAGTTTCCCAACAACGACGTGCATCCCTGAGACCTCTAGGGAACAGTCATGATGAGACCTCCAAGTTACGGCAGCTGTCATTGGTTCCCTCTTCCAGTCCTTGTGATGCCACCGCCACCACCAATGGCAGTAGCAGATCGTGTAGTGGCCATGTACCCAAACAGGTCTTCCCTTGGATGAAAGAAACAAGACACGGAGCCAAGCAGAAGACCAACCTTCCTTTTTCAGGTACTTTCTTTTCACTGTGGGAATTCTGGGAACCGTAGTCAAATATAACTGGAGGGGACCAAGTTGGGGGAAATTGGCCTAGAGCAGGGGTAGGGAACCTTGGCTCTTTCATGACTCATGGACTTCAACTCCCAGAATTCCTGAGACAGCACCT
>JAEANM010029272.1:0-10213 GCA_017656035.1 Myanophis thanlyinensis | reverse complement strand
CAACTCCCAGAATTCCTGAGCCAGCCTGGCTGGCTCAGGAATTCTGGGAGTTGAAGTCCACGAGTCATGAAGGAGCCGTAATTGCCCACCCCTGGTATAGCCAATAAGCTACATGGAAAACTTTTGGAAGTTCCTGGTTTTCTCTTTCTGAATTTTTTTCCCCAAAACTGTGGTATAAAGTCAAGCACTTAAAATTAAACAATGATTTTGCTCTTTATTTGATAGAGACTGCATTATGCTCTGTTGCCTGAACAGTGGTACAAGCTTTGTGGCTGGTTTTGCCATCTTTTCTGTTCTTGGCTTTATGGCTTATGAACAGGGGGTTCCCATAGCAGAAGTTGCAGAATCAGGTAAGTTACACAAATATATTTGATGGTCTACTTGAATATGGGATTTGAAGATAAGTTAATTGTACAGCAAAGAAGTTGGACATTTTCTATAAAGAGATAATCCATCCCATGCCATCAATTATATACATACAGGAAATATTCATAATGTGCTCGATATATGAACAAGTCTTCATTTATGTATCTAATTCCTGTTTACTTCACTTTCAGGGCCTGGACTTGCTTTCATTGCATATCCAAAGGCGGTAACAATGATGCCTCTTTCTCCATTGTGGGCAACTTTATTTTTCATGATGCTTATATTCCTTGGATTAGATAGTCAGGTACAAATCACAATTAATATAAAACTGTTATAAACATTGCAAACTAATTTCTGTGAAGGTCCATAAAACATAGAATCGTTACTTAGTAAGAGTTGTTCTTTACCAGTATAAACATACACGACTTGTTAATATAGCCAAACAAGTATTGTTTGTGAAATAATAAGAGAAAATGGAGAGGCAAATGTATAATAACACAAACTGAAAATAATGGGCCTTAGTCACAGGCTAAACTTGAGAAATTTAATAGGCCGACAACCAAGAGCTCAACAGAGAAAAGGCAATGAAACCAGATTTCCCATTGGAGCCATGAGTTCATTGGAAAATAGCGGTTCTAAAAGAATGGAAGTGTGTAGTAGACATGTACCTAGTGAAGCTACTGACTTTTAGGACAGTGAACTAAAGAATTAAAAAATTGTATTTAATCACATTGAGGGATTAGATTTTAAGAATATATAATTGGTACTGTTGAGTTTGAAGATGGGAATAAAAAAATGTCCTCAGCCCACAATATCTCTTACGTGCTGAATAATTTCCCTAGTTATTCACAGCACAGAGTCAAGAATTAATACGGAGTCTAGTGCCTAATTTTGTGCTGATAAAACTATTAAAAATTCTCTTTTTGAAGAATAATTGGGATGGTCTGCCTCCATTAATGCTAATCCAAAAACCAGTAATATGCTTAATCAGAATCTCAATTTGCATCATACGTGATGTAGTTTGAATCAAGATCCCTATAGCACTAGACTATGAATGCTACAAAATATTTCATGCACTGAAATGGGAATGAATTTGTTTGCCTTGTTTCTGTTTTTTATACAGTTTGTGTGTGTTGAGAGTCTTGTGACAGCAGTGGTGGATATGTATCCCAAGATTTTCCGGAGGGGATACAGAAGAGAAATGTTGATTCTAGCTCTTTCAGTTGTGTCTTACTTTCTTGGCTTAATCATGTTAACAGAGGTAAGATACATTTAATAACATTCACAACTGTGAAATAGGAAAATATTTTTTTTAGAGTTGGCAATTCTATGAAGCATAATGGATGACTCATTAATGATTGGAACCAGAAATGTTTATGAAAAACAGCTTTGGAATAAATTACAAATCATTTAGAAATATTAAATCTTCTTGTCAAATGTATTTTAGCATGCTATAAAACACTGATCTTGATTTGAAAAGCCATTTAAGGATTAGGACCAGATTATCTCTTTCAACATGCCCATCCAATTCACCAGAGTGAATAATTTTTTTTCCATATACAATCAATTTTAATTAACAATAACAAAAATTTCCCATGGTTACATTTTAGTTAAATGATTCCCTCTTTTCTTCTCATTTCAATTATCTAGCTACTAATTGCCTGATTTTTCAGTTTTAATTTCTTTTTTAATTTTCCAGTTGTTCTCATTCCTTGTCCTCTTTTATCAATCATTACTTTTAATCTTCTCCCTTTTGAGTCCTTTTGTGCTCCTGGTTGGATCACTGTTTTTATTTCTGTATCTGCTTTCTTATTTGTCTTCTCCTCTTCCTGTGCGTCCTGTCTGATCGTCTCTTTACATGATGCAGTTTCTGTTTTTTCCTTTGTAGCCTCCAATCTATTCTCCTCTTCTTTACCTCCTGTTTTCCACCATTCTCTTATCTCTTGAATTAACAGCACCATCTCCTCCCAATTCTTTCTTTCTTCTTGAAGCATCTCATTTATTAGATATTTATTATATCCATCTTTTACCCAGTGGTTCAACAACCATATATTCAGTTGTTATATGAGGTCTCAAAAGGCTCAAAAATCTCTTTAGTTCATTTTAAGTACCTCAGTCTTTGTGTCAATTTCCTCAAGAGGGGGTTTCCCTTTCTTTTTAAGTTTTTAAGTTTTTTCTTAAGTTTTAGATATAATGTAGATAACAGATGGCACTCTTCAATCCAGTTTCCAATATTTAAATGTTATTTTTAATTTTTAATATGGTTCCAGTGTGTCCAAGATACTAATTTTAAAATCCATAATTCTGGCACCAAATACCTGTCCAAAACAATGCTTTTTCTATTTGTAAATTCAGATTTCAATATGTTTGATAAATTGGTGCCTTCCCCTTTAAACCTCTTTGTTCTGCTTAAACTCCTTTTTTCCCCTTCTTCTCCCCCACCATTAATTTGCTGCCTCTTCCAAACTAGTTGGAGACATTTTCTTTTAGTCTTTTTGGGTAAGATTAACATAGCAAAGATTCTTTTCACCCAGCTCCAAACTCTGCTCACACACTTTGCTCCTGCTCTGTGCTTTGATGGTCATCAGTTGTCACAATTTTGGGCATTTTGGTTGTCTCTTTGTCCTGCCATGGCATAGAGGGAATTATGCCCTGGGGGACACCAGGAGAATCGCGTACTCTCCCCAACTTTATCGGGTTCCCCTCCTTAGCTTCGCCTTCTCTCCAAGTGGCTTTTGGCTTCCTAGAGAACCCATGAACAGGGGAAGCCTAAAGCAGAAGTGGAACTCTCCATTTTCGGCCTGTAGAAACACCATGACGTCAACCGGAAGTCCAGAGTGCATAAAAATTTTGTATGTACAAAACCTCTCCAATCATCACTAATTGATTATGCTTTACCAGAAGCTGTTGTGAGCTGCCCAGAATCACCTAGATGAGATGGGTAGGGGAAGGGATAGATGCTAACATACAAATCAAATATGAATTAATAAGAAGAATCATATTAGTAATCAATTATTGAATTGTCATTGACTGTAATTTTTACAAGACAGAGGCAAAAAGTACCATATACACAGGAGCATAAATAGTAAGTATATTTCATAACATTAAATTGAACTTAATTTTATCCTGAAGTTTACAAACTCCTTTGTATTGGCTGAATAAGGTACTCATTCTGAGTACCAGAATGGAATAGGCTTGAATCTGTTTTAATCACTGATGGATGACCTCTACCAAGAGAAATTAAAGTTGAACCCTCAATTGCCTTTGATATTGTTCATCAAGATAATGGTATTTTACTTCATCATCTTCACAGAATGTATTACCGTAAACAATCATGTTATATTAAAAAAAACAATTACATCCTTCCCTCCAAGATATATTATCTTAAGAAGACATGTTGGTCTCTGAACTACAGTTTGTGATACTGCTAATTACATCTCTGCCAGGATTGATATCCCATTTATGGAAACTATCATGAATTGAATAGGGAATTGGATTCAGTGCGCTAAATTATCCCTTCCGACATAGATTTTATGGCACTACTGTAAAATCGTTGTTGGAACAAATAATTTAGTGTGCTGAAACCAGCCATTAAATCCCCCCCCCCCCCGATTTTTTTCAGATATATTGATTGTTTTAAACTTTTTTCCCTATTATTTTGAATTGATTTTATGGCTACTGTAAAGCAGTTTTGGATTTTCTGTGATGTATAGGAAATATAATGTATAGTATTATAAATATTTATATAAAAGTAATGTATAGAAATACCTTAAATAAACAAAAGAAGTAACCTTTTAAAAAAAATCTCTAATTGCAGAAGAGATCTGTGGCTAATGTCAGGTGGGAAGAGGTGGTCTAGAAAACAGGTGTCAAACTTGCATTGTGTCACATGTTGCCATCATGTGACTTTTTCCCTTCTTGGAACTGGGGTGGGCATAGCCTGCATGTGATGCATCCGGCTCACAGACCGCCGGTTTGTCACCACTGTTCTAGAAGATTCTTTCAGTGGAAAATATGCATGCAACCATATTGGAGACATATGTTAAGCCCTACTTCATGCAAGAGACCAAAGCCTTATTCATAGTGTTCAGCTCTATGTGACTGGAAAAGATATGAGAGCTACATCACTATTGTCACTCTCCAGAAAATAGTATTTAGAAACCTATGTTCATGATTCTGAGGCAAACCTAATTTACTTATTACTGCAGCTGCTTACCCAACTGTTTTGAATAGACTTTAGCAAAAGGAGAAAAGAATTTTCCAAAGCACACTGTTTCCATTCCTTTTGTTTGAAAGAGTATAATGTTGTACATTCTAGAACATGTGTCTTGCAAAGTAAGACACATGCAATTTGTATCATGGTCCACCAAATGGCACTGTTGCATCACTTACTTCACATTAGGTTTTTCAATACAATTTTTTTCTAACAAAGCACAAAATATTCAATGAGTTAAATTTGGGGGGGTGGGGATGTACTGCTGTTGAAAAGAACTGCAATATCCACTCCAGTGCTGTGTAATTTCTGAGGAACATTTTAAATGCTGTGCAAATTTTCTTGTCAACTGAATTTTACTTTGAGCTGTATTGCAGATGTCTCTTACCTAAACTTACTGATAAAGGTTAGCTTTTAACTACTATAAGGTAAATCCTTGCTGTGAGACTAATATTACTACACTAATTGAGGTGTCCCACAATGAAAATAATGCCTTTAAAGGAATAATTTTCCTCTTGACTTGGGCAAAGAAGAATATTGTATTTTCTTCCTTACCAGTTATAATTTGAAAAATTACATGGTATTCTACAGTGAATGCTCTCTGAAAATAATCTTCACTTTTAATATTAAAATGTCACAAAACCACAACTTTACTTTTTAATTTTCTTTTTAGGGTGGAATGTATGTTTTCCAACTATTTGATTCTTATGCTGCTAGTGGAATGTGTCTTCTTTTTGTGGCTATATTTGAATGTATCTGCATTGGCTGGTTTTATGGTGAGTCAACGATTGAAGTTATTGCCTGAAATTACATAATACTTTTCCGGATAATTGGAATAATGTATTTTTTGATGTCAATTATTTATGTCCTGTTTTTCATTAAACAAATATGTCTCAAACATGTTAACAGCAACAGCAGGAGGAATCATCAGGAACCAATGGCCCAGTATATGAAATAATGTATGAATAAAGAATGTCCCTTGATTTGTCAGTCTAATGCATTAAAACTGTATTGCTATGATATACAAGCAAATATAATATTTTGATCAAGTATTGCATGAATTACAGAAGCCATAATAAACTATTATTATGTACATATAAGCTAAAGTCAGATGCTGACTGCAACAAAATAAGGCATCAAGACAAGTCAATTTGGTTTGATTTTCCAAGTTAATTTTAAAACATTTTATACATACGTAAAAATATTTAAAGGATTCAAACTCATCCAGCTTTCATGAATTAATGATTTAATACAACTTTCCAATTTAATTTGAGAAAATTTTATACAATTACTCAGTTTAGGTACATAGATGTTCACCATCAAAATAAGTGTTCAGTGAAATAGAATAAACATCCCATCTTTCTTCAAGGAAAATAGACGATCTGATTGATTGATTGATTGATTGATTTTATATAGCTGCCCATCATATTTCCATGAGTCAGAACAGCTTACAAAGTTAAAACACTAAGATAATTTTAAAGAATAGCCAAAATCATGACAATAAAATAATTTAAAAACAATTGAACTATTAACAATCAGTAAACATAATATGTGGGAGAATACCATTAATTTCCCCAACAGACTCTAGACTACCATTATTAGATTGCTAGGTCAGATAGCAAAGCCATGTCACTTTCCAGAAATCCAATAAGATCAGAGCCTGTTTGACTTCAGGGAGCATGATCTTCCAAAGAGTGATCTTCCAAAGAGTGAGTGCTGTAACAGAAAAAGATCTCTCTTGGGTCTCATCAGATGGCATTCATTTATGGATGGGACTTGCAATAGGCTGTTTCTGCCACCCAGATGTGAGTGGGGAGAGGCAGTCTTCCCAATAACCCAGTCCCATGCCATTCAGGACTTTATAAATCATTATCAGAACCTTGTATTGAACCTTCAAACAAATTGGTAAACAGTGCACTTGCTGAACAGACGTGTAGTGCGTGCTGATTTATGGGTAATCTTTTTAGGGATTGTTTCGTATGGCAATTGTTCAGAGCTATGACAGGGAATGAGAAAGTAACTTGCAACTAATCCTTGCATTTATAACCTTTGCAGTCCTGTGAAACAAATAAAAGTTGAAGTAAGATCATAAACACAGTTGAACTTCCACTTAGTGAACTGAGTCACATGGACATAGTAAAGTTTCACTTAGTGAACTAAGTCACATAGACTTAACTACCATATTCCTGGTCCCGGTTGTATTCCCCAAACCCTAAGCCACTCAATCTTGCCAGGGTTGAACTAAAGCCTGTTGGTCCCCATCCAAACCCCTACAATCTCCAAGGACCAAGACGGGACATAGTATTATTGCTTACTTCACCAGGGGCAGTTGGTATCATCAACATAGTGATGATATTTCGCCCCGTGGCTACAGATGACCTCCTCCAATGGCTTCATGTAGCTGTTAAACATTTAATGAAATGTCTTAGCATGATATTTTTGCTGTTGACTTTCCCTTTGTCTTTTCCTGCTGATAATGAAATAATTGATGCTGAGCTAATATTAGTCCTCTTGGAGCCCCTCCTTATCGTTGGCAATAGGTTTCATCTGATTTTTGTGTTACATTTGGAAGGTGGTGGCATCAGGAAAGATTGAGAATATTCTCTGCTCTTGTAAAGGCGTAATCTCATGATACAGCATCGTTCTCAGGTGGCTCCAAAGGAAAATAAAAGTGACAGTCTTGTATATCCCTTCCTCAAATACGTAGTGACACAATGGACATCATGCCAAGAGGACTCTCAGGGCGCCTAAAGCAGCCCTGGAAAGAACTGTGTTACTGTAGCTGATGTAGTTACAGCTACACCAGTCCCAGTAAATAACAGGAAATATCTCTTTCCAGCAACAGCCACATTTTTAGCAGCTGCCTTTGCCTTCCATTTTCAGGCATTCATTGACAAGCACAGAGAAAGGGTGGAATCTCAGTGTATAAATGTCTGTCGTCACTACAGCATTCCAGAAGCATTGTCACTAGATTGAAACTAAAGTGGTCGTGGAAGCACACTCACTCTTTGCTCTTTTATTTTGCATAGGAAGCAATCGGTTTTATGACAACATTGAAGATATGATTGGGTACAGACCGCTGATAATGTTTAAATGGTGTTGGATGTTGCTTACTCCTGGCATTTGTGCAGTAAGTAATAAAACATGTGATTAACCTGAGAAGACAATTAATAAGACTGGCAAGGTTTTCATCCAGGTGTCTTGTTAAAATTGTTTTGCAGAAGTAGATAATACAAGGAGAATGCAACACATCTTAAATGGTTAAGTGAAAAAAAATGTTACGAAATATCCTTCCATTTACTTAGCTATTTTTTTTATTGATCCTGTTATATTACATTTTTTTCTTTTTTTCCTAATGCACCCTGATTCAGGCAAGCCATTGTTTCTCACCATCTTCAATTTGTGTGTATGTGTGTACACGTATGTGTGTGCACCTTTGAGACAGTGTTTACTCCTGACAGCTGTCCGGACATGTCCTGAAGTTTTTTGGCAAGATTTCAGAAGTAACTTGTCATTGCCTCCTTCCTAGGGCTCAGAGATAGTGACTGGCCCAAGGTCATGCAGCGGATACCTTGGTGCCTAAAGACAAGAACTCAGGGCCTCCCAATTTCCAAGATGATGCCCTAACCACACTGTTTCTTTGTACATTAATTCATATTGCAATGATAGACTACATAAGAGATCTAACTTATATCTAAATGGAGGGCATTTCCTACATGACATAGGAGTTTACTCATCTGCCTATAATGAGCACTTGGACAAAGATGTGGTGGACTAAATCCTAATTGATTCTATATAACTCTTGTCTCCAAATCTTGCTGTACCCTCCCCTGAATTCATGGGAAAAACTAACTTGATTTGCTGGCACTAGCTATTTTACTCAGTGCCACTGATATATCAGAGAAAATTGATAGATTTATGTGTATATACAAACAAACGTGTGCATGCAGGTGGCTATGGACACAGGCATGCATATAAACATATTCACAGAGGGGTCTATGACAATTTGCCACAGACAACTTGCCACGGGACAATCACTGTAGGACAAGAGTTACATTAATATTAAAAAAGTAGTGGAATAGAATCATTAAAGAAAGGATGCAAAAGGAGGGACAGAATGAAATGTGAATAGCAAAAATTTAAATATATTTTTATTTATTTTAAATAATTAAATAGATTATTAAATTGTTCCACAGTGAGTTGGCCATGGTGAGTTGTCTTGAAATGAATTGGCCATGGCGAGTTGTTCCATTCCGTTCACATACATACATAGACACACTCCCTATATACATATGCATACATACATTCATACATACATATAAATGCACGATTGCAAATAATATAAATGGGTGAATCAGATATATTTTTGAAGTGATAAAATAATGAAAACCTGATATTAACACAGATGGTGATGTAAGACTGTGGTAATTTTCACAACAGTTTAATAATTTTTTAAAGTTCATATGAAATTTATAGGTATTTTATATATTCATCCAAATATATATGTACCTGTATATACATATTTATGTGTGTGTTTTCACAAACTATGCAAATGATTTTATGGTATAATGCATTTTCTGTAGGAACCCATGTATGGTTGTATACATTTTGTCTGCTGTATATTAAGTTGTATACATAATGTTTGCATTGTTATATCAATGTTTTATTGGAGAAATGCACTGGAGCAAGACTTGTGCAGAATTCTCAACTCCATTCTGTCCCGAACATATTAAACTGCTTTGATTTAGCTATTTGCAGAAGTAAATATTCCAAACTTGAAGTGGTTTGAGAAGTATTGAACATTCTGATATTTTTGTCCAGGTTGAGGCCACCTGAAATTGCATACATTTGTGAAAGGTTTGTGAGAGACAGGAAAAATCAACTCAGTATGAATTGCAAATAGAAATATGTTCTACTCACAAGCCCTAAGTGGATCTGCAACTTGTGACCAAATTGAAAAGAAGTCTTTATGTTTTTGTTATTTAAATTAAAGCTCATTTGGATTTCAATGTGAAATCTGGTTCCTTTGGGTAAAAAAGGAGACAGATGCAAGTTATGCAAGTGTTGAAATTGAAGGAAACAGCAGTGATAGCATGCTGTTTTTCTGCCTTCCAAAGTATGACCTCCTATATTAATTTACTAGGATGAAGGCTTTTTCTCTCTTAATTTACTAGGAAGCAAGATTTCTCTTCCTTTTTTTCTCAAGGATACGTAACACATTCCTCCTTATTTCAGGGCATCTTCATATTTTTTCTGGTGAAATATAAACCTTTGAAGTACAACAATGTATATACATACCCAGACTGGGGTTATGGTATTGGATGGATGATGGCTCTTTCCTCCATGGTCTGCATTCCTTTGTGGATCTGTGTAAAACTATGGAAATCAGAAGGAACCATCTTGGAGGTGATGCTTCTTTTTATTACAAAGCAGTTTGATATAGTAGACAAGCAGTTCCAGGTAGAAACCCAGCAAGAAAAATTAGGATACACATCTTTTTGAATCCTGAGTCTTTACCTTCTGTTTGTAGTACTTCAGAATTTATGGGCTTCTGACTGCATAAATTTGTTCCTATTGTTGTGTGATACAACAGATACAGATGTCAAATGATAGCAATCAATTTATTTATTTATT
>JAEANM010029271.1:0-10214 GCA_017656035.1 Myanophis thanlyinensis | reverse complement strand
TCCTGCTTCAAAGGGTTCTTTCAATGCTATTAATCACAGTTTAGCCTCTGAAGATATGTAGCCAGAGAAAACATTTGGACATCTTGTGCTCCTCTCACTATTTAAAACTTTGAAATGTATCTGGAATGTTTTGCACATGCTTAGGCCACATCACTTCCTTCCTTCCTCTCAAAGCTTTTATTTTTAAAATCTCTCTTTCTTTAAAAAAAAATTTGCAAAAGCAATTTTTAGGAATAGCTTTAAAATGTTCACAGCAAACACTTTTCTAGCTAGTCAGCAAGACATTCAGTTGATTACCAATATTTAAAACTTACTGTATTATACAACTAATGTTAATTCATTTTACTCCCTGTTTTTTTTTTGAAACTAAAGGTATTTAAAAGTACTTAATTGGCTGGATCATATCCGTTATCTTTCATCAATTAATCAAGCAGATTATGAAGTCATAGTGGTGATGGTTCAAGTAGTTCATGGTTTTACTACATTTTAGGGCATATCTTTTAGTACTGAATTATTTTATATCCTTAAGATTAGACTAAAAAGGGTATCTTTTAAGAAAATTGTACAAGCCATAATATTTCCTATGGCACTTTATAGAAACAAAAGTTGGACTTTAAAGAAACAGTACCAGCACCTTTGAACTTTACTGTTGGAGAAGACTTCTAAGAACACTAGGGACACTCAAATAAAAAACCCCAATGAATAATACAATAAATCAAACCTCACTCACGATACAAATGCTCGGGGTCAAATTATCCTTCTTTGCACACAATATGTATGCAAAAACCTAGTCCTCTGGACAAAAATGTTAGAAAAGGCAGATGGAAAGAGAAGAGGATGATCACCATTAAAGGATCTGAAGGACTGGTTAAGGACAAATTGTCCTACAGAAAAAAAACTATCTATATGGTGAAAATGACTTGATGGTATATAATCCATCCATCCAATCAATCAATAACTCTACATCTCATGAAAACAACTTCAAATTTGCAGCTGTGATAGCACATAGTAGCAAAACTAGTATCTGCAACACCTTTCCAAAAAACATAATGTGATCCTAAAAAAAACCTTGCATCAGCTGCCACGTTTTAGGAGTTCAAATTCACTATTCCAATAATAATATTTCAAATTCTAAGTATTAATACCTGCAAAAGAACTCTATTTGCTGTCTCATATCTGGGAAAGTTCTTTTTTAGTAGAAGTCAAGTAGCACTGACATTTTTCTCTAGAGCCAAGTAGCGCTAACATTTTTCTTTAGAACCAGATAACTCACATTTCTTTTTTCTGTCACATTTGAGACTCCACAATCATAGTCTGATGAAGAGTTTTCTCTCTCAATTTCTCCTCTATTAGTGTTTCCTGTTTATCGAGGAAATACCGGTATATAACATTATATTATTTAAATTGTTTTTAATTTCTAAGTTTAATTTAAATTGCTTATTTAAGCAAAATATTTATTTAGTTTGACATTGCTTTATCTTACTCATAACAAATTAAATGAAAGAAAAAAATCCTTATGGGTTGTGACCTGCCATAAAATTCTCTGGATAGTTTTAGGCAACAAATAATAAATCTTGTGTTATGGCGATGAATAATGGAATTAAAGGGGTAGATTTAATTATGTATAAAAGAAGCTGACATATATGTCAGAAAATATGAATTAGTATCTTCTAGATTATTGTGTATACATAAGAAAGTAGGACTCTCTACTGTAGGTTGGTCTTAGTTAATTGACATGCTTCAATGAATGGTTCTGATAAAAGAACAAAAGATGCATTAGGAAAAATAATCATTTCTGAAAAGATGGGGGAAAGGTGCTTTTTTATTGGTGAATAAATAAATACTGTGCATGGGTGGGAACAAGATGAGAGGGTACCCAAAAAACGTGATTAGGTCATTCAAAGATCCAAGAATGAATGAAAATAATGTAATGAGTACTCATGTAGAAAATGCCTGTTTCAAGTAACTGATTTAAGGATATCTACTTTGGTATAATATGGCAAACAGGTTAAATGAAATTGTTGTGCCCTGTGAAAGTCCTAGTTCTAGTGTTGAATCAATTTGATTATTTAGTAGCTTTGAATGTGAGAAACCATTTTGGTAGGGTCACAAGTAGATCTTAAGAGGAAATAAGACCTAGAAGAAAATAAGAAAACTAAGAAGGAAAGTAAAACAATTACAGGAAGAGAAAGTATCAATCCTATATGAAAAGATATCAGAAAATAGTTAAATGAATGTAAAAGAAAGATCATGAGGAAAGTGCATGAACACAGTAAAAAGAGTTGTTACAGCAGCTATAGAATGTCTGTAATTATACTAATTGAAATGAAAATGTTTTTAGTGGCATAACGAAGTGGAAAAAGACTGTGGATGAGGAAAAATAATGCAAAACCTGTAGCATGATACAAATTCTGTATCATCCCCTTCATTTTCCTATAAAAGTTTCTGTGTAGACTCATTTGTCACATGAGTCTCATTTATATCTTCTTTGAATTTTTGGAGAAATTGTCTTGATTTCTGCCCAAATTCAGTCAAAACCTCTGCTGTTTGAAACAAAGAAAAAAAAATCACATCTTCCTGTTTATCCCATTCCCAAAATGGAATATTTTTCTGTTTAAGTCTATCAGTCAAAAAGAAGTATGCTTATTGTAATCAGAATTTTTAAGCACAATTACATCTGTATTATCATTCTTCAGTTTTATATTAAAATGCTATAGCAGAACTTGATCTTACCTTTTTTCCTGATAAAATGTATTAAAACATCCCAACTTTTCTTAATTTTGCAAATTTTATTCTAGACTTTATCAATTTTTGCCTGTTAATCCTCTTCATCTCATTAAAAAACCTTAAGCTTTAATTATTTTTTTCTC
The DNA here is from genome assembly GCA_017656035.1 of Myanophis thanlyinensis. NCBI lineage: Eukaryota > Metazoa > Chordata > Lepidosauria > Squamata > Homalopsidae > Myanophis > Myanophis thanlyinensis. Next base: position 7,344 of record JAEANM010029271.1, on the reverse strand, counting down.
TAATATATTCATCAGAATCCTATGGAATTGCTCTGAATCACAAGCAATATTCCTTCTTTCTCAACTTCAATAATGCCAGGTTATTCTTTCCCCTCTCTCTGTTTCTCTCCTCTCTTTCCAAAATTTCCACTTTGTCATTGATTTGGTTTACTTTTCTCCCTTCTCCCTCCCTTCTCCCTCCCTCCCTCCCCCCCCCCCCCTATATTTTTTGGTTTAAAAAGAGGACATAATGAAATGACTAGGCTTGAATTAAGGAATATTTGTATGAATATAGACTTAAAAGTTGGTTGCTGAATTTAATAAATTGGTGCAAGTGGCCCAAGGATAATGAGATCACATATCCAACTATGAAAATGTACATTATGTACATTTTATAAGAATGTAATGAAATGTAAATGTAAGCATCTGTTCACCATTTTACATACAGGTAAAATACACCTAACATCTACATTTACATAAATTTACATAAATTCTACATCTGCATAAATTTAAAGATCTGATAAAATGTCTTGGTATCAGAGCATGCCCTAGTTCATTGTTATATAACAGTGAAACAAAAATAAAATTAAGTTGAAAGTAGTTGGAATATATCACAAATATATTAAAGAAGACTGAATGGGTTAAGAAGGAAAGAGAAGAGAAAAAATGCTAAAATATAAAAGGGAACAGCAGGAAAAAAGCCCCAAACCATTTTATATTACATAGATATGATAGTTTCGCCTTATTTTAAAATAAATCTTTATATCTTGACCACAAAAAATGAAATCAGCCTTCACTTTGATAGTCAGTTCATAAATAAAATGCATGTTACACGTATCTAATCCATGACTATAAATGTATTATTTTGCTGTCTTTCTACTATTGAACAGTGATCTTTTCTGTCCCATATAGTCAATAAAACAATAATTCTTCACATAGTTATAACTTTATATACATTTTTCTTTATTCTTTATCACTAATTATTCTTCATACAATTGTAACTATATATAATATAAAAAGTAACATTTTGGTGTATGGTGTAAATCTACATTCATATATTCCAACTATATTAATAACACCATATAAACAAACATTGAACCAAAATGGCATAACAATATGACAAGTTCAAGCCGGTATATGTAAGTATACCCTCATACCAAAGTTAAGAGCCAGCCCTTTTAAAACTTATTCTAGAGTGACCAATATATGGGAAAGGTTCAGTTGAATATATTTAATCTTAAAATCATAAGAAATGTAATTAATATTCTTTAATATTCTTAGCTGTTGAATTGTTAATATGACATATTCAAACACTTTATTCAAAAGTTTTTGCAAACAGCTAATACCTATCGTATTGATAGACTGAAGTAAAGATTGATTGAAATAAAGATGCTTTACTAATGCTATTACATTTCCTTTTCTTTCCTTTGAGCTCCTGTGTGTAATTTTTTTTGCCCACTTCTCACTGTTTTCATTGCTTTGCATATTATTTAACACCCCCACCCTGCCCCACCCCCACCCCCATTATTATAGGTATAGTATTAATCTTGTTTTTCTTGCTCTTAATACCCATCGCTTCATGATGCTTATGTAGAAACCAGCAGACCATTCTTATTTTGCTAAATAATAATTATATATAGAAAGGAAAATATGCACTTGAATATGCTCACAGAGGTTGGTGCAAAGACTGTTTTATAAAAGGCCTCTGAGAGCCTGGGATGGAGTTGCCTATGGCTACAGTTCTAATTCCATTTGCAAACATAGGTTTAATTTGTAAATCCAATGAGCACATACTTCTAGTTTGACTAAGAAAAATACCTAGTGTTCATATTACTGTTACTTATACTATTAGTTTGCCTGAATTTCTGATTTTCATTATCTTTTTGCCCAATCCACTACCATATTGTTGCCATGAAATCAACACAGATGCATTATGTGATTACCAGGAGTTGAGTTCCACATGAAGGGGACTTTTCTTTTTTTTAATAATTGTTTCTATACGTTATTTCTCTCTCTCTCTCTCCCCCCCCCCCCCTCTCCTTCTGTTTTCAAACAGGCAATTTGGCTCAGACAAGGGCAAGAGTAACAGCTGCATCCAGATCTTTACCTCCACAGCTTGGGTCAGGTCGTATTAAGGTGAGTACACACCTAAACTTTGAAAAGAGTTTCCTATTTGAAAAAAGCCTGAAGTACAGGTAGAAGTACAGGGACACTGCAACCATCATAAATAAGAACCACCTGCCAAACTTCTGAATTTTGATCATGGTCAGGGGAATGCTGTAATGGTTGTAAGAGTGAAACACAAACCATAAGCCACATCTGGAGATTAAAAGAACCTTGGAAGATAATATGGAGCAAAACTATAATATGGGATTCAGCACTAGAATCCTTTTCCCTCTCTCTTCTAGAGAAAAAGTTTGCACATTTCTGCTCAGAAATATCTCCCTCGCTTCTTTCCCTTTAGATGTGAATTTAGAAGGCTGACATTTCCTTGGTTATGTGTGACCTACATTTCTCATTGCCCATGCTGAGGCAGCATTTTTTTCCCTCTTGCCTTACATGGGATTTTTCTGTCATCACTAAAAATGTCTTCCAGAGGGCCTTTTTTAATATTTTCATTTGAAAACTGTTTTGTTCTTTGAGGAAAAAACCAGCAACTATTTTCAGTTTTGGTGGGAAAAAAGAGTTTATTTTTTCACATTCTCCCCTCTCTGTATCTGTCTCTTTCCTGGCACTGCATCAAAGAGTCTGATCTTAAATCCACACCCACTCTTGTAATTCTCCTGAGTGCTTCTTCCTTCTCCTAGCTATTTGCATACAATCCTAAATATTTCCTCAAGGTAAGGCATGGCATTCCTGTTTGGAGATCAGCCATCATTTCTATTACTTAATGGTATGGGTGGGTGATCTTGGGGGACAAAGGGAAGAGATTCTGCCTAGGAAACGATAAGACAAGAGAGGTAGAAGCTCTTGGTGGCTTACAGGTCAGAGGAAGAAGGTGCTTAGGAAGGACTGTCCTAATGCAGGGGTGTCAAACTGGCGGCCCGCAGGCCGGATGCATCATGTGTAGGCCACACCCACCCGAGCTCCGCAAAGGCAAAAAATGTCGTGATACATGATATGTCATGTGATGTGATCAAGTTTGATACCCATGCCATAATGGATCAAGCAATTAAAGGTGCCAGCAGGAAGTTGTACTGACTTACAACTGAAATGTTCAATCCTTTTTATTGTCAATGCACAACGTGAGTGCAGCAAAATTGAATATTCACAATTGTGGTTGTAATTCAAGGACTACCTATATCTGATCAAAAATTCATCAACAAGTCTTGTAAAATTCCGTTAATGTAGCCTTTCAATGAAGTACTATTAGCTCATCTAGTCATGTTTCCTGTCTGTTTTACCAGGTAGGGCTGACAATGCCTCTGCTCGTAGCCCCTTTGAGAATATTAGCCTGGATCAGACATGACTTAGGAAACAGGATGTGAAGTGGTGGCCTCTGGGCTTAAAGCAGGTGCTAAAAATTCTGCACAAAGGCTTCACATATTCTTAGATTAACCACCTGTTCATAGCAGATGGCATAGTACCACAATGTGTGGGTGTGTGCTAAAATGTTTCTAAGCACCATGTGAACAGGGAGCAAATTGTCTTATTTCATTTGGGTGATGCAATGAAACAAAGCAGCTTTTGATTGGCAACTATTAGACAAGAATTTTTTTCATTCACAAAGTCTGATGCATGTATTTATTTTTAATTTAGAACAGCTGTAGTGTTAGCATAATGAAGGCATGTAACAGTGCGCTTGCTATTTCATGTATTTGTTTGGGGGTGAAGCACTTTAAAAGGTTTTTATTTAGAAAAGTGATAATTTGACAGGAAGAACCAACTAATGACATGGAGTAATAAAAAACAACTTCAAAAGGAAATAAAAATGTTAATGTTCTAGGACAAGGCAATGTGAGAAGATAATAGATAACTCTCCATATTATTTCATCCTGCTATGATTAATCGTGCATCATAGATAATTATAACAGTCTACATCTTTGAATCCTATAAGGGGAAAACTTTTGAAACCATACTCTGAATTACAAAGTGACATATCATTACTTTTATTTCCAGATTGTTAGTATGTGCCCTACGTTACCAAAACAGCACTAGCTATAAACCAGGAAATGGTATCCGTAGGCTTCAAGACATCCTGAGATTTTTTTTTTATAAAGACCTTCCTCTCCTCCCCCCACCCAAAAAAAAAATCCCTGAAGAGAAAAACTCTGAAGGGATGGAGACACAAGATAGTTCAGTGAATTACAAAAGTTCTAACTGACCACAGAACAGGAATTGGAGTGGAACAAAGTGTTTGGAATCCTGAACAGGGAATATCTTATCCTACAACATTTACTTCTAGACCTCATTCATGTTGTATAATTGAAACCTAGGTAAATTAATATTGTATTTGTTATTATATTTGATATTGGTTCTGCCAATCAACCAATCGGTTTGTTCTTTTTTCCTCGGATGCATAGTGAAAAATACATAGATTTTTCATATAAATATATGTAATACATAGATACATACTTTTCATAAAACTTCTCCTACTATTTAAATGGGATAGTTTACCAGGTTTTGTTGCTTAAAGAGTTTCTTTTATTGAATAAATGGACTCAATTAAAACAAAGGCGTTGTTCAAAATGTGTATTGAGCCCAGTTGAGCCCAAAATTTCTGTTGCTAAGCAAGATGTTTGTTAAGTGAGTTTCGACCCATTTTACAACTTTTCTAGCCACAGTTGTTCAGTGAATCACTGCACATTTTAAGTTAGTAACATGGTTGTTAAGTGAATCTGGCTTTGAACTAGTGGCCAAACAGCCACATTTTGATCACATGGTTTTGTCGTAAGTGTGAAAAACAGTTGTGAGTCCCTTTTTGCAGAGCTTTGTAACTTGGAATGGTGGCTAAGTGAATGGTTGTAAATCGAGGATTACCTGTATTACACATCGTGGTAGTTGCCAGGCTGTTGATTTTTCTTGAAATAGCAAACTTCTCTACGTTCACATTCAAGTTCTTAAAATGGATACACAGTCTTTGAATAGATAAGAACAACGTTGGGAAAAATATATTGACGGTATGTTTCGCAACGCATGTGTCGTACCCAATACACCTAAGCATCATAACAGATGGCTGAAGACTTTTTTGTCTCTCTGATTTCGGTTTCCAGATTGACACCATGGAAATTATGAGGCACCCCGAGGAAACCACCAACATGAAGAGGCAAACTGTGGCTTCCTATTTCAGGGTAGGGAATCTGAATTGTATTACTATAATTTCACTGCTTTCCCAACGTCTCATCTGAATAATATTGGCAGTATTCCTGGCACTGTGCTGAACATACACAAGCCCACAAACCAGAAGGGATTCCTTTTGATGGACAAAGCAGGGATGAATGAACATGTCAGCAAATGGTTTAATTATTAAGTAAAATTGAGGGAAGACAGAGGTCAAAGGAAAACTCTTAAGGTAAAGCTTGTTTGGCAATGAATAACTGGGTGAGAAGAAGGCAGGTTTTAAAAGGGATTCAAACATATTTAAGAGTCTGTTGTATCTTATTAGAACATCTAGAAAAAGGATGCCTAGATTTTCATTCCTTTCGAAGAAAATGGAACTCTTGTGCTATATTTTACCATGCTTTCCTTTCCTTAGTATTCTCTGATGGATCTGTTGTCTAAAATGGTGATTGGGCAACCTCACTTTGTTCGCTGTATTAAGCCCAATGATGACCGAGAGGCATTGAAATTTTCTCAAGAGAGAGTCTTAGTGCAGCTACGCTATACTGGCATTTTAGAGACCGTCAGCATACGCCAGCAAGGATATTCTCATCGCATTCATTTTGATGAGTTTGTAAAAAGGTAAGCTATTCATGCTTTAAACGAATTACCCTTAAAAATGGCTTTTAGTAGGATTGGAGGCTAAATTATACAAAGCCATTTCATCAGTTCCTAGATTGTAGCTATTCAGAAAACAGACGGGAATACAATTACGTGGCTATGTATGTATCATATTTATATGGCTGCCCATCCCACAAAAATGTGAATTGGGGCAGGAGATATGCAGTCAAGAGAAGATAACATTTTAAAAAATATTTTCATCCTCTTTTATAATGTTAAAAACATAGTTTTAGGAGGTTTTGATTAAACAAAAAACCAAAAAAAAATATCTATATTTAACAATTCCACAAATGGTAAGACACAAAATAAGGGGCATTTTAAAAAAAATGTATCAGTTGTCTGATGTGCTTTGAGTAGATCAGCTTTGCCTTTTACTAGAACATTTGGCAGATTTGTTATTGAGATGCTTCCCAGTATGTGGAGAATAGATTGATCAGTTGAAAGGTAACATCTCTTTTGAATTGAGAAAATCTCCTGGTGAGTTGCATCCACATAGTTTTCCTGGATAGTAGATAACATTAGAGAATAGATTTCCACCGCCTTCTAGTGCATCATGTCAAATTTTCCCATTTGTTCTATGAATGTCTTCCATTGAACTACTAACCAGGTTCATTTCTACTTTTTTTGAAAAATAATTGATATGGCATATAAAATGGAGAAAGAAAAAAAAATAAGTTTAACAGAAACCAAATAATCAGAATGAAGGGAAGGGACAACAAAGAAGAAGAAAAAAAACTGCACACAAAAACATTTTTAAACAACAGGTAAAATCTTGACCACCTTAGCAGTGTTGGGTGAGACTTTTCTCTCTTTCATATGAAACCAATGAGAGTAAATATATTTTATCAATCCAAGATTTAAAGCAAGTGGTTGCAGAATATTTCCACTGAAACCATTATTAGTTGCAAGCCACACATAATAAATCCAGAGTTTTTCATAATCCCAAATTTTTGGAATGTATGAATTTGGGTATAAAATTCAGCCTTAGAATAGCATTCTTTTATTTATTTGCTTGTTTGTTTATTTATTTATTTGGGTTTTTTTTCCAATACAACTCATATAACTCATTCTTGAACCTTCCTTTTCTCCCAATCCATAACTTCTGAATATTAAGGTAAAAGGAAACAACCATGGAACAGTGAAATGTTCCCTCCACTAGATCATACTGAGGTTGATGTCTACCTCTTAATAAACTTCTTTTAAGATTTCCACTAAGAAAAATGCTTCATTGATTTGGATATATATTTGCCACCTACCGGGTGTTGCAGGCATGGCTTCAGTGCCGTGTTTGTGTCAGTAGGTGGCACAGAGAAGGAGGCTAGGTCTATGCTCAGTGCTCTGACGGGTGGGCACTCAAAATGATTACTAGCCTGACAAAATTGCAAGTTTGCCAAGGATGCCAAGTTTGCAAAGGATGCCAAGATG
>JAEANM010029270.1:0-10214 GCA_017656035.1 Myanophis thanlyinensis | reverse complement strand
GGATAGGATAGGATTCCACAGACAGCAAATATCACCTCTACATCAAAGCTGAAGAAACATTGGACCACCTGCTAGGTAGCTGCTGCAAGAAGATCACACAGATTAACTACAAACAACAGTATGATACAAGAGCAACAGAAGTGCATTGTAATATTTGCAAAAAATACAATTTGTCGGTAAGCAAGAACTGATGGAACTATAAGCAAAGATAATGACAATAGTCATAGGTGCTACAATTCCAAAACAACTGAAACATCACTTGAACAGCATTGGCATTCACAAAATCACCACCAGTCAATTGCAAAAGGAACAGCTTTAGCTGGAACAGCTTACATTTTGTGATGATACCATTAGCATCATCAAATAACCTCTCCCTCTCCTTGGGGAGGACTTGATAGGTGTATTAATATGCCAAATCTTGTCTAAACATCTGTCTGACTGTGCAACCAAGCATAATAATAATAATAACAGATAGTCCTGTCACCTGCCTCTTTCATTCTTACAAATTAATTGCAGCAGGTTGGCTCTTTACTATTCCTGTTGTTTGGCCATTTGTTTGCTCTTGCTTTTTTGTCACATGATTCTCATATCTTTCCTGCACACAGCCCTACTGACAAGAAGATATCAGTAATCTACAATAAGTGTCGATGTGTCTTACCCATTTCTGTAGCATCATTATTACCTGCAATGTTTTCCAAGAGACATTTTACAATGATTTTGTTCTGCATTGAAGCAATTAAATGGTATTTCTTATTGTGGGGGGATCCGATCCAGTCAAGTCAGATTAAACAGGCCCATTACAATGATAATATAGAAGTGTCTGTATTGTTTCTCTAGCCAAAGCTATCTATAGGGGAAGCAAAAAAAAAAAAGCTGGGTGACTACTATAAAGAAGAGGCATGGATTTATCATAAGATGGTGGTCTCCATCTGGACATTTTTGGACTTTAGCTTGCAGACACTTCTGCTTCCTGTTCAAAGGTGAGGCAGATAATCCTTCTGCAAGAATGGGAGAAAAAAAGTAGAATCTGAACTTTAATCCTGATAGCTTGCTCCTTACACACTGAAGAAGTTGGATTTCTTCATTACTTCCTTTTCTAAATAAAACAGCTAAGCTAGAGTGACGTCCTTAATCACTACTTGCAAGGTTTCTGATTCTACTATCAATCTAGGGAGAAGAGATACTATATTCAGAAAAAGGAAATATATATATATATTCTGCAGCTTTTACATATATCTCCATTCTTCTTTAGCCCCTGCTCCAAAAGCAGTTACTATATTTGTTTAATTTAAAGGCATTTAAGTGTATGGCCTTCCTAAATAGCAATTAAATAACTGATTGGGTTTTTAAAAAATATCTCATTAAAATATGATTAAATACCTTAGAAAATAGGTACTTAACATATATGCCACAGACTATTTTCTCCATTGTATAACTTTCTTTTTTTAAGCTTTTAAAAATCTGCTAAATGAGCATGGTGTGATGTGTTAGACATCTGGTGTCATTTGATGAGAAGCAACCTTAAAAATAACAAGGTGGTTCTTTCCCCACCTCCCCTTCAGATAGTAAGGGATCATTATCTAAGATCAGCCAGGATTACATTCATTTAAAAATATCCTACATTGCTTTTATAGTTTTCTTTATTGGAAATAGTTTAAAGTCTTAAACACATCTTTATCTATTTGTTGTAATTACAGTTCTGAGTAGCAAAACACACAGTGCTAATTTAATCTGTAATGAACGCTTTAGCGAGCGAGAGAGAAAAAACCAGGCTGTTGTTTCCCATTGCATTATTTTTCCCTTTCAAAATAAAAACTTAAATAGTGATTTTAGCATGGTGCTATTCTATTATGGTATATTGTTTGTTTAGTTTATTTACTGGCTAAAAGGGCATGGCACTCTTGTCACTGCCATTATCCTTTCCATCTTCCTGTATCTTCTGAGGGTGATTTAGATCAGGATCAAATAACAAAAGTATCTTTCAGGAAGGACTGTCAGTTGTTTATAAAGAGTTGGGTTACAGAATAACAGCTTTTTGCATTATCAGGATGGTTGCACATTTAAGTTTTGCTTCAGGATATTTGGAGAAATGCCTTCAGCAGTAATTGAGAGAAGGGATTGAATGAATCATTGTGGTTTACCAGACACCACTGGAAGTCTCTCTCTCTCTCTCTCTCTCTCTCTCTCAGCCAGATCTTGATAGTTAAGATTATCTCATATCATTCTAAATTATGTTTTTGTTTCAATATTCTTTGGAAGAAGTACTGTAATACCTAGCACACTATGTGTCTTGTTTTTCATAACTAATCTTTTATAAAATATATGTTTAAAGGACAATGAAGATTTAACATAACAGGCAGGGCTCAGCTTAAATCCATTTGTTCAGCTACTATTCAAAGTTATAGTGGTACTGAAAAAAATGGAGATATGATCCATCTTCAAAAGCTATAAGGACATCACAGCACTTCCACAGTCAGTGCCCAGCTTGTTATTATGTCATTGCAGTGATTCATGGTCATACGACTGCCATTTGAGATGCGATTCAAACTGACAGTTTCTATCCTGGTTCCTTAATCACTTAACCAAACTGGCTCTGTTGTTTTTCCGGTTCTGACAACCAAACAGCCTGATTTTCTGTCCAATTCCTGCCCAACTTAATTTTCTGATTCCTAAGATGTCAATTTTTTAGATTTTCTTTTTCTGCATAGTAGCATCAGCAATTAGATATCCCAAAGGCTTTAATCTAGCCACTTCAAAAACATAATTAGAATTCCAAAGAAACTTCAGCTCCTCTGCAGTAGATTGCCAAGTACCATCTGACTAGAGAAATCCATGAACCATCTGTATATTGTCAGACACTTTATATTATCTTGGTTAAAAAGAGGATAGATCGTAGCCTTCTCCTGAGCAGTATATAAAAATATGTCTTTGCCATTATCACTAAAGTGATCATTCGCTTCCAGCATATTTTGATCTGCCTGATGCCCAAGATATCTACTTGCTTTAGGTGGCAGCTGAGATGACCTTCAGTTTGGGTGATCTGACTAAAAATATATTCTCTTGGCATTCATTCATTTTGCTTCTTCCTTCCAGGAACATCTTCTGGGACACAATGAGGCAACATAGCATGAACTGGGGATAGTTTATCTATGATACATGTCAAAAGACCGTAACACTATTATTATTAAAAAAAGAAAGAACAGGCAACAGCAATGTGATCTCTATTGCAAAGTCACTAAAAACTTTAAAAGGGGCAAAACTGTAATAATTATAATAATAAACTATGGCAAATTGTATTTGACAAAGGGCCAGGAAAGTTTATTCCATAATACTCTTTTTCAGTTTCACTGCCACAAGTTTTTAATTATGATCATAATTATAAATACTGTTGTCTAGAATTATTTAAATAAAAATAAGATTGCTTGTATATTAATCATGAGATGGGGGACTGAATGCCTGTCTTGCTTTTCCCTTTCTCAACTAGGTGAATGATGCATAACTGATGCATAACTGAAATGGCTTGTCATCTTATTAGAGTAACTGAGCCAAATTAAAAAAGGGGTGAATCAGGAATATTTCATGAATACAAAAATAAATATGTTTCCTACTCACAGAATTCACAGGATTTATTAAGACAATGGTGTGCACAATGACAGATTTTTCACAAATATTAAGTGTAACAAATGTTTAGGTTTGGCTAAATGTACTATTTTGCAGAGGAACATTGTAATTGCTCAGATTTGACATTATTACACTAATTTACAGAATTTACAGAACAAACTACAGGTATCTGTTCATTAACTTAGCAATTCTGTAATGCTTTTAGGTTGAACCAGAGGTGAAATTCAGTAGGTTCTAGCAGGTTCAGTAGAACCAGTAATAACTTTTCTAAGCAGTTCAGAGAACCAGTTATTAGAAGAAATCTTTTGTTTTTTTTTCTACTTTACAAGGTTAATCTTGTAAGGAAGGCAGGGGAAAAACATTCTGGTCTTGTTTCTAACCTAATCTTTATTGCTCTGCTTACAGAAACTGCCCACCCCATCATATGACATACACCCCCAGCCATGCCCACCAAGCCATAATTTTAAGTGCTAGTTATTTGGAGAACTGAAAAACTAAATTCCCTTGATAGTTTGGATGATACAGAAGGAAGGAAGGAAGGAAGGAAAGATTTCCAAAGCTCACTGCCAGCTATAGATAAGAAAACTCTATGGGAAACTGACAGGAAGTTGGAAGTTATTCTCACTCCTGCTGATTTTTTGCCCTTTCCTATTTAGGTAAGATGATATCTCTAAAATGATGACACAATGAGTCACCTTTTTTTAAAACAGTTGATTACTAAAGTATTCATATTTTAAAAATTCCACACACATAACCTGGACCACTTGTTCAGAGCAAGAAATTACCAGATGATGCACTAGGATATGTACAAGGAAGCTTGTTTCTCTATGCATAGTCTTCTTTGTTGTATCTGGGTATTTATGCACTATTCTGAGTTCACAGTGGTATCATCATTCTGCTGCAGATGGCAGGATTCCCATGGCTATACACCACTCCACCAGAAACACAACATCTGCCTCTGCCATCTCCATCAACAGCTTCTCCGTACCAAATTACTCCAACAATCTGCTTACCAAAGACGGTGATGGAGCTAAGCATGAGTATCTATGAAAAGGGCAAATGGCAAATGCATCATTTGTGTGATGACATGATACATTGATATCATTGGGGCTTGTGCCAAATATGCCAGAAACTATCACTGAATGTTTTTTGTAATATATTTGTCCAAATGTACTTTTGTGTCATATTGTAATAGGGATTAAGTATTTTGTGCCATGGAATTCCTTGGAAAGTTTGGTAAAATCTATGAGGCTCTTCCCATAAAAAAAAGTATTTAAGTATTCTTTGCATACATATAGTATTGCAAAGAAATTTGTTTATTTCCCAAGTCCAGAACATCTAACAAAAACATTTTTGATGTTTTATTGAGAGAAAGATTTGCCATTGGTAGTATTTTCAGTTTTACCCAAGGTATTCCTAACTACTGAAGATTTCATTTTAACAGTAGTCTTTGAGAAGGCTTTTTCCATATGCCCTTGCAAAACATGATTTATGCTTAAATACACATCTATTCATATTATAAATATGAAATAAGTAACATGGTAATATAGCTGTTTTTATTATTCTTTTAAGTGAATAATACAATAATACCCATTTGGGGGTATAACAATTGTAAACAAAGTGATCAAAGTTAGCACACATGATTTTAGACTCCATAAATTCCTCTATTGCCTATGTACATTATTGAATGAAACCTAAAATATTAAAGTGAAAATAAAGTTGTAATTTTCTTCCTACCCAGTTAAGAATGTGCTTGCTATAGGAATAATTAAAAATTCACAATTCACCATTATGGTGAATCTCCTATAAATAAAGTCATCTATAACATAATTATTATAATGATTTATTATAAAATATTATTGTGTTGTTTCCCCCACTTTTCAAAGGTTGAAATGCAGCCTTGGGATCAGAATCCAACAGCTAAGAAAATGAGATTTATTTTTTTATTGGTCTGCACGTGGAATTTACTTAAGGAACTGGAACAAGTAATTGGTACTTTAAAAATAATTGCCAGGTGTTTACAATGTTTGCTAGATAATCTCACTGATTCCTCTTCCTCCCTGACAGGTTCTTTTTCTAACTGAATCTTACTTTCATTCTAATCTATACAAGCAATTCTGCCTTCATTTGTTCTTGTGCTACAGCTTCATTGTATCTCCCTGATGACCTCTAATATTTTCCATCACATATCCTGGTATGAGTTGCTCTCTCCTATGAGCTTATTTAGAGGAATACCAGCAGTGGTGGTGGGGGAGCTATTGAAGCCTCCCTTCTCCGTCCATTATTCTGATTATTACTATCTCCAGCCATTTTTCCACATTAGAGAAAAGACAGAGATAATCCTAAATTTCTCTCCCACAAGGAAAAAAGCAGAAGGAGGCATCTGAATGACAAAAATAGCCAAAAGGGCTAGCTAACATCTTCCCCACTGTTCCTCTAAGCAGATAAACTCTTCTAGGATTCTTTGCTTTTAAATTATGGGAAACTTGAATGTAGTTGTACACACAGCTTTGACTGAGATTTGTTTTTACAATAGTCAAGGTTTTTAATGTCATCTCAACTTTTCTAAAAGTGAATCAATGATGGATTACCTGCAATCTACCTCTCGTGTGATTTCATCCCTACAAGAAAAATACAGAAAAGCCAATATAACCTGGAGCTAAAGACTGTATTTATGAAGTGTGTTTTATATTATTCTCTAATTTACATGACTTACAATGAAATTCAAGGTATATTGGGCATGAAAGCAGTGCCATTGGCTTAACACCAATAGTATTTAATAAACTTTTGTTGTTATTTATCCCATTTGTGTTTTATTCTTCTTCCAGAAAATTCAGTGTGACTTAATAAGTTACCTTAAGTCACCTCCCAGCTTTGTGAGTTGGAATTGTCTGACAGAAAGTAATTCTGCAAAGCTGATCCCAGGAAGCTTCAGAGTTGGATAGGAATGAAACTTACCTTTTCCCAAGATATGTAGTCCCTTGGGTATATCTGTTTCCACATTATTAAAATCACAGGAAGGAAAGAAGGAACCACCAGCAAATCCCACTCTTTTCCCTGGTTTTCCATTTGATTTCCTTCATGGCAAACAAAATGTTTGTTGGGATCCAACTGAGTGTAAATGCATATCACCATTTTTGTCCCATTCAAATGATTGGGTTTATGCTGGCATTTAGGGGATTACCAGTGGTAGTCATTACAGACATGGCATCAATTGATGCCTCTGAATTATCACTTGAACCAAGAATGAGAGAAGATTACTTAATGAGCTGGAATCATGTCTGGTCAACAATACAAAAAATTAGGTCTTGAAGAAAAAATAGGAATTAGTAAGTAAAGATGGGGTGCATTTTAATGAGAGGGAGGAAAAGGCAGATGTGAATCAAGGATGGCAGGTCTCCTCTTAACCTTGATCTATATATTGAACATATAAAGTAAGCTTTTGGCATAGTGAGTGAAGTTTGTCACTAGAAACAATCTCATTATCCGGCATAGTTTAAAGATGTTAATAACAAAGGCCTTCATTAACCTTCTGGAAATAATTAAATACTAATAAGATATAAAATCTGGGTCCTGCTTAAAGAGAAGACCTGATGTTACTGGGAAATATCAGTATGCCTTTGTTGCTTGTCATATAGAATTGATATTATAATTGCATTCTAAGTTTGCTCATCAATCATAGTGTCAGCAGAGTGTTTGATGTGGGTAATGCTACAGTGCGTGCTGTTGTAGTTTGTCTTTGCTCAGCTTTGTAAGGAGAAAATGGATAAAAGCAAGAATCCCAAGGTTGGGAATCTATACTAATTTTTTAGAAATACTTGACTTTCTATCATAAGTCTGGTGAAAGAAAAGTCAACTCAAATGTTTATCAGAAAGCCTAAACATGACAAAATATGTTTTCTTTGATAACTAATAATATATTGCTATCTCATATTCATAATATATGTTTCAATGGCTGATAAATAGAACTGTATTTACAGAGTGTATGATCCATTGAGTGAAAAAGTGTAGACAAATTCTGGCAGCAGACACTGAGTAAAAATTATCTAACGATAGGAAACCTAATGCAATGCTATGACCTTTGGATAAATATAATTTGTTTTTACCAGGGATGCAGTAGGCAACTTATTTTTAGTGCTGCTTCAAGACATAATAGCAAATACTGAGAATTAGTGGAGCAGGATAACTCTAGACTATTTAATTATCCATTTTGGGGTAGGGATTTCTAGTATCTTGTATTCACTTTCTGTGTTTTAATTAAACAAGCCATAAGAATAAACTCCACAGTGGACTAAGAGAAAGGCTGCTTTCAGAGTTTTAACTCACTCATCCTTAAAATTAAGAATAGCCTTCCATCATCTAGTGCCCTCCAGTGGCACTATTAATTCTCCCATCTGGCATCATAATTTGGGGGATTTGCAACCCCAATACATCTGAATGGGACCAGGTGGAAGAAGAGAGGGTTAGAAAGTAGATTCCAAAGTACTTACACAATTTGCATTACAATGAACACAATCTTTTTCACAAAGCACTTGGAAGCAAAAAGCCTGCATATGGTTGATGGTCCCTTACTGGATCCAGTTAGCTCTCTGTGACTCTGTGTAGCTCAAAACAATAAAAGAAATTATAAATAAACCATAAAAATAGATTAAAAAGGGCAAGCACAATGAAATGAGGAGTGTCACTCTCCCTCATTGAAATGTGGTGTTGTATATGTTTTATTGTTTTATCACTATAAGTCACATAGAATCTATAGAATAAATGATGTAATGTATGCATAGATAACAGCAAAACTTTTCAACACAGAATATTACTTTTGAAGGCTAGCACTAGAAGTGTTATTTCATATTTGCACATTCTAACTCAAGATGACCTGATCCACACCTCCCAAATTATCTCCGTCTAGAGTCAGTTGCTCGCCTTCTTTCACACTTCCTGGATCACTTGACACTGCTGTTGTCTGGGGAAAATAAAACTCAACATTTCAACAAGCATTAAAAAAAACACCAGAAAACTAGGCAACTGCAGGTACGCAGCACAGAAGTCTGGCACATATCGAATAGCTTTTGATTTTCTTGATCGTTCAGACATCAGACAGTGAGACCGAAAAGAACACCCAAGGTAAGAGAGAGAGTTTTCTCTGGATGAAAAGAAGCATGGGTGTCATAAATAAAGCTTAGCTCCTCTTTTCTATTCCCCAGCAGATTCAGCCAAATAAGCCTGAGATGCTTGGACTTGAAAAGGCAAGCCCTGAAAAAGTCAAGGTGTTGCTTCCTTTCAAATGGAAAATATATCAGCCAGGTAGGTGCTTGATGTGTATTGATTCCACTTAAGAATGCTACAAACTGGCTGCCAACTGGGACATCCACTTGAGGCTGCAGTCCCTCAGGGAAAAGAAAGTGCTGAATATTTGCAATATAATTTGGATACCCTGCCTCAGGGATCACCTTTCTGAAGTGATACATGCATTATATTTTACAGGGAGGACACACCATGTACAGCAAGTTGAAGTCATCCTTGGAGGGATTTTGGTTCCTGAGCTCCAGGATCTGGTAAAGACAGGCACCTCAAAGCCAAAGCTGCCAAGTTAAACTTCTCTGGCATCACATTCCCCGGCTCTCTTTATTCCACAAACCTTTAGCATACAATGAATTTGGGTAATAAATTAAATTAGCTCCCCTGCTTCCCCCCTCCCCCTTATTATACTTCCCTACTTAACATGCCAGATATTGCCAGCTACAGACTTTCTGGGTCAGATATTAAATGAGGAATAATCCAGGAAAGACACTAGGATGATTGCAATTAATAAAGGTTTATTGATTATGTCCTAATACTTATTTCTTTGGCTAAATCCTGCTGCAGTGAATGCAAGTAGCAGCAAGAAAAAAGAAATGCATACAAATTGCTCAGAAAGGAGTTTCTTTCACTGGACAGGTTTCAATTTTTCCTTCTTCTCTCCTTCCCGAATTGCTTACTTTAAACATCAGCAAGAGAAGGTTACATATCACTGAGTCTTAGTTACAAATGTTTAGCAGGAATCAGCCACCTAATTAAGGCCAAAGTGAAAAATAATTATCTAACTGGGATCAGACAGGGAGTTTGTTACCTCTTGCACAAAGCAGCTTGCACAAAGCAGAGAAGCAGCTTGCCTATTTGGGAAGCCAATGGAAAGAGCTAGTTTTGTCAAAGCAGCCTCTCTTCCTGGTGTTAATTTAAAAAAAATGTGGGTCAGGCACAGGGCAACCAGTGGACATGTGGTCTGTTTTCTTCTGTTTTTTTTTTTGGCATAGAATCTATGCCATAGATCTTCCTTTCATTTCAAAACTAGCTCCATGGCTGTCATTGTATACATTGACAATGTATAATTTGAGGCCCCTGAAATCCTTGGGAGCCACTTAGCAAACCTCCCCAGAAGTTGTACTAAACCAACCTATGCCAAAAAAGCATGGGAGAAAAGCCAGGTCATCAAGATCCCTCTGAAACTCCAGCATGGTGGGGGCCATAGAGCTCAAGGATAATTTTATTTCAGAAGACAGGCATTATGACACAGAAAGCACACTTTCAATAAAGGGCATTATTATTATTATTATTAT
>JAEANM010029268.1:0-10214 GCA_017656035.1 Myanophis thanlyinensis | reverse complement strand
AAATAAATGTTTGACAGTGATTCTCCTTCCTTCTACTTATAGCAAGGAGAGACCACCATGAGTTTCTCTGTCACTCCCTCCTCTGTTCCAAGGTTAAGATGGTATTTAAATCATGACTATTGAATCTCTTTTTAACACTTCATTTCAGTACTCCATCACACTAAGAAAGCTTCCCTGAAAAATATTGACTCTTAGCGGCTTGTTTGCTTTATTCTTCAAAATGGACACTAAACCATTCTTATAAATTAGCATAGTGGCTGGATAAGTAAACACTTTGTGTGAAATACTTCTGGCCATTTTAAAAAGGTGAAAGGAAGAAACAAAATAAATTGCTGTTGATTGCAGGGAGACTTGGGGGTGACAGCAATACATCTGGGAAGACGAATAAGAGATAACTGCAATAGCTGCAATATTTCTTTCGTCAAATTCATAGGTCTGCCCATCTCACCCAAAGCGACTCTGGACAAGGTATAGTAAATCTAAGAATTAAAACATTTTACAGTGTAATGCAGTGTAAGAAAATGTAAAATGAGTTGTTTTCACTGGATTATTTATTTGATAAATAAACAATATAAAAACCATTTAATGATCCTTCCTATGACACTTTTATTTTCCCAAATGTTCTCATCTTCAAAAGTTTAGATACTTCAGCCATAGAGGAAGACATTTAATCCCATTTATTAGAGCAATGAACATTTAGAATGGTTCAAACATGATATTTTATTCAGGAATATGCTTTGGTTGTCTTGTTAATGTTGTGCTTGGCTATTGAGGGAAATGGATTAAAAGATTGGCAGTTGTAACTGAATTAACAATTGCTTAGCTTTAGTGTAGAGGTGAAATTGTTTTTCAAATAGAAAAAATATGGGAAGCAAAAAGCCCTGTTAAATGCTTTCTAAAGTTGTAGAGAGTTATCTGAATTAATCTCTAGGAATTAAAATGGTTTAAAAGAACTCTAGTTAAATTGCATGTGATTTGAATGATGCACATTCTGCTTAAAGCAAAATTTAAAGCAATTTTTAAGACAGTACAATTTCTATAGATTTACTGAAATTTAAATAAATTCAGATAATAGAGCACTGTTAGGGTGTTGTTTTTTTTTACATTTATACCAGTTTGCAGAATACCAAACATTTCAGGAAGTAATTTTTGCATTGCCAAGATTATTGAGCTTTCTCTATTTTTGTAAGGCAATATTGCTGTCTGCTTATCTTCTATGTATTGATTCAACCTTTCTTAAAGAGGGAATAACGATATATTATTTTGGTACTTGAATGTTTTAATTATATCTGGTTATACTATCAGAAGCACTGATAAACTAAGTAAAAACCATGTGCTGCTGCTGCAAGATGAGATGAAATATGATACTCTCTGCAAATGTTAGTCCATGCAAATCTAGGCAGCTGACACTATATGTGCAGAACAAAGTAAATAACATACTGCTTCTTAACCCATTAAATTGGGGATTGCAGACTGTAGACCCCCAATTTAAAACAAATGGCTCTTGTCATAGTTATCGCCTTTGAAAATTATTTATGTTTGTGAAATTGCTCCAGTGAGGAGTAGGGCGGAATGAAAAAAATTTAAAGGGAAAAGGAGACTATCTACTGTATATAACCAGTGTTTCTCTACCTCACTAACTTTAAAATAGGTGGACTTCAGTCCCCAGAATTGGCTGGGGAATTCTGGGAGTTGAAATCCACCTATCTTTAAGTTGCTGAGGCTGAGAAACATTGGCCTGTCATTGTAAAACCTGCTTAGAGAGTAGCTTGGAAGTCTTTAAATGTTCATTTTCATTTAATGTGCCTCATTCTTTGCCCCTTCCTTTCTCCCTTTTCATATTGTAATAGTTGAAGTACCAGACTCTGTAAACTGATAAGAACCACATGGTCTTTTGCCATAAGCCAGGAATCCCCACTGGGCTTTGTGACGCACACAGTTTTCTCCTGATGTCAAACAGCTGATAAGTAGCACCTTGGCTTTCTTCCTAAACCTGTGTGCCAGAGAGGAAGAAAGGTCTTTTGTCTGAAAAAGGCAGCTCTGTTGTGGTATTTTTTTAAACATCTTATTGCTTTTCTTGAATCGGAGCCAGATTTCTGTCTGCTAAAACTATTTAACATTATTTCTAAATTACTTGGCAACAGTAAATGTCCACTAGAAAAGTATTTAATTCATGGACTGTTACATTTATTTCATTATGCTCCTGGAATTAGACACAGAATGTAGTATGCAATGTTTGTAAAACAGAATGAGCCTCAGTAGTTACAGAAAAGTATATATGTATTTCAAGGTTTGTCTCACAAAATACTGTGTTTAAAGCATGAATGTGTTATCCAGTAATGAAAGGGCTCATTCTGTTTATTGAAGAGACAGTAATCTCATTGAGGCTTCTATTAGAGCAGGGGTCTCCAACCTTGGCAACTTTATGACTGGTGGATTTCAACTCAACAGTGCTGGCTGAGGAATTCTGGGAGTTGAAGTCCACAAATCATAAATTTGCCAAGGTTGGAGACCTCTGCATTAGAGCAAGTAAGAATTGAAGAATATAGATGCAGTGTAGCCTATTCTGTCTCCTTCCAGCGATTCAGTTCAGAAAGATTTTCTTTCTTTTTCTTTCTTTCTTTCTTTCTTTCTCAGATTTTCAGAACTCAAAAGTGTGCTGCACAATGAAGAATAAATGATTGCCAAAAATGTAGAATAATTTTTCTTATACTGCATCTATTATTCCAAAGTTTCTCCTGTAATAGGATTAAATATTCAAACCATTTTTGCTGCTATTTTCTTTTCACTTTTATTAATTCTGTAACTATTTACTTCCATTTTAATTGACATTTCCCTTTGTTCACATGTGTAAATGCTGTCTTTTTAACATAATAGAAAAGCAGAAGCCTCATTGAAAATTCTATTAAGGTGAAGAAAATGGCAATATTTCTACCCTTTAGTGTGCATTTTAAATTTTAGTCATTTTGACAATCATGATGCTTGCTGTTACTGTACATTGCAACAAATTATCAGATGCTCATTATGTTCTGTTTCTTCTTTTCCCAAGCCTCTGAACCATCTGTGCATAATTCTTCAGTTAGTGTGACCCAACTGTTGAGATTTAGCTATAGCAAATCTGCATATGATTAGATCTGTCAATATTGTTCATTCATATTTTTCAGTTCTTTAACTTTGACCAAATAATTCTTAGATAAAGTTTCAGTTTCAGCTTTTCAACTATATTAAATGATACCTGTTGTTAGGTAATGTTGTCTATATTTTATTGCTTTTGGTCCACAAACAGTTTTAAAAAGGCCATAAATACAATGTGCTGTAAATACAAAGAAACAAAAACAAATTGAAGATAAAGGAAAAAAAACAATGAAATATAAAATAAGGAAGTACTAATATTTATACAATGGAAGTTCAAAAACAACAAATTTACCCTTGACCACATGTTTTAATATTGATTGGACTTTCTGTAACATGTAACAAGCTAGTTCATGTGCAGATTTCATATAGGTTTCATTCTGTGTTTTAAATCAAGTGTACCACAGTTTTTTTTCATCAGAATAAAGCAATGTTCTTAGCTTCAGCCCATCTATGGTAAGTTCCAATTTTTTCAGAGTTTGATAGATTCCAAATTTTCCTATTATAATTTGGCATCACATTCACATGTATAACTGTTACTTGTCTTTCAATATTCTGTTATCCACCAGTGAGCATTAAACCAAAACAGTGCAAATATGTAACATAGTGAGCCGCAATTAGAATGCAGTACTGTAGGCTACTTCTACTGCCTGCCGGCTGCCTGTAATTCAGCATTTCAAATCTCACCAGGCTCCTTCTATCCTTCTGAGGTGAGTAAAATGAAGACCCAGATTGTTGGGGGCAATATGCTAACTCTATAAACCATTTAGAGAGGGCTGTAAAGCATTGTAAAGAGAATAGAAGTCTAAGTGCTATTGCTATAGTGAAAGTGTGAAATCCAAATCTTACTAAGGTTGCTTTTTGTTTCCAATAAACATAGAAAATAATATTTTGTTAAATTAATTACATCTTAAGATCATTGAAGGTTAATTTAACAAGATAAAATTCTAACTCATTATTTTGTCAAAGCAAGCATTGTTCCATGTTGCTTTCTAAACTTCCAATACTTACCTTGTACAACTTTTCACTGTAAATAAAAATAACTAAAGATTTGGGGATATCTAATTTTTTTTATGGTAAATGTTAATAGTTTAGGAGCTTCAAATGGTCTTACTGAAGGAATTCCAACTTGTGAAATCAGGAAAAGAAATACATTCAGCAGTTTTAAGTGATCCAAGTTCTTTTTGCAAAACATCAAAAGAGGTTAACAATAAGCTTATCCAAAACAATAGCATTTTTTCTGGCCCTTGAATACCAGTAAAAGGATTTACCAGGCTAGGATTATTCTATAATGTCAGTTTCTTATGACAGCTAGGATCAAATCTGAGTCTTGTTCCTAACATTATTATATGCCTGGAGGCTTTTAATGCAGGAAAAATAACCAATGTAACTGAACACAGGAATCAAGTCTGAAAAAATATTAAAGCAGTTAATAACTTTTTACTTGTTTCTATAACTGTCATAATGGCTAGTGAGATATATAAACCTTTATTATAAAAAATAAAAACTGAACCAAAGTATTATTTGTATCATTGCAGTCCTTATATACAGTAGGAAAAGTAGGAACCATATGAAACTCGGATGACCTTCAATGACATAGATAAGTAAAACAATAAATAAATCAGAATATCCAAAAGGAGCAAATACTTTGTGTAACAAACTGTAGATACATCAATAGTTCCAAAACTGAACAAAGGTTTACCTTAGGAAGACTCATTTATTCTGGAACAAAAGAACAACGCAACGGGATTGTTAAACGTTAGTTTCAGCTTCAGAGAATTGGTCCACAATTTATACTAATCAGAGGAATTAACA
Source organism: Myanophis thanlyinensis (assembly GCA_017656035.1). NCBI lineage: Eukaryota > Metazoa > Chordata > Lepidosauria > Squamata > Homalopsidae > Myanophis > Myanophis thanlyinensis. The sequence goes on along the minus strand of JAEANM010029268.1, from coordinate 5,267 downwards.
AAACAGAAAATAAAGCATTGCTTCTTTTATCTAGTTTCTTTATCTGCACTGGAATAGAGTACAGAAGCTTAACAGAGTTTTTAGAATGAAATACTCCAAAATTTGGCATTTATTATATACATGAAGAACATCTGATATAATTTTCAATTTGTTGTGCTCCTGAAATTTAGAACAAACTCGGATAAATTAATGTTTCCTAGTTCAAACAATACCCTTTTCCTCCCACATATCCTCCTCTTCCAATATATAACAGGGGGCAAACCTAATATTTTCAGTGATTAAAGATGGAACTGATAGAATTAACTCCCTCTTCCAGTGAAAAGAACGGATATAGATTTTTGCAACTGGTAGAGTAAACCACTCTTTTCTCAATTTTCACTTTGTCTTCTAGAAAAAGGAAGGTTCCCCTGCCCAACCCTTGGCTTCTAGTTGGGCCAAGAAATCTTAAAGAACAACATATTAAGGTCTCACTCTCTAGGATTCATCACTCATTGAATGCTTTGGAATTTTGGCCAGTTAGTTCTAGGACCATGACTTTGTTTAGTCTTTAATCTATCTAATTCATAGATTAGATCATGTTCTTTTATTTTATACACACAAACACATGTCTTCTTTTGGAATACATTGGGAAGTGCTTCAAAAGTACATAATTTTGCAAGTCCTGTACCTGTAACAGGAGGATGGATAGGTTACTTTTTAAATTTTAAAAATGTAAAGTCAAGTCAGTAAAATTAAGTACAAATATTTAATTTAAAGCAAGAATTATGCCTATTATTTATTTTATTAATCAAATTTATGCAGCCACCCATGTATCAAAAGGAACAAACAGAATAAAAACACAACTCAATGAAGCAGACATTTAAAAAACGACATGAACAAATTTTGAACACTGGGGCCCTGATACAAACTCTATTATCCACAAACAGCTCACGCGAGCTCTGTCAACATCCAGAGCCTAGTGCCTGGAGGGGGGGAACCCACTTTCCTAAAGACCAACAGGTTTGGGCTTTGGGTGGAGGGGACTTTTCCTATAAGGAATGCATCCTGACAGAAAACACATGCTTCCAAGGCCCTATCAGGCAACCTGATTCACCAAGGGGATCTGGAATATGTTCACCCTGCCAGATCTAGTAATTTGGACAGAAACCATTGGTGATAGATACCAGAAACCATTGGCAGATATCCTGGCCCAATGCCATGTATGGGTTTTAAAGGTGACAACCAGCACCTTGAATTGTACTTAGAAGCTTACTGAAAGCCAGTATAATTCATACAGCAGTGGCGTTAAATGAACATACTGAAGTGCACCTGCTATTACTCATCCTGCTGCGGTCTGGACCAACTGCAGCTTCTGGATGCTTTTCAAGAGAAGCCCCATGTAGAGCATATTGCAGTAACCCAACTGGGAGACCTGAGACTATGAATAACTATGAGCAATGCCCTCTGATCTAGGAAAGGGTACAATTGGTGCAGCAAATGTATTTGTGCAAAAGCCCTCCTGGTTCCAGTTGCCACCTACTCTTTCTCATCTCAAACAGATCAAAGTATGTCAAATCTCTAGATAATGGTAGAACAAGAAAAGAGTTGAGTCCTGCAGAAAGTAGAGGCTTGGGGATGGATCTTGCCCTTGTCTCTCCACAAACACTGACTAGAATTGGATGATGTTTAAACTTTATTTAAAAAAAGTCCTTGGAGCTAGATAGCTTTCAGCTAATTGAGCTTATAAAAAACACCATATTATCCTGAGTGGCAAAATCCAGCACCGGCTACGATGAATTCCAGAACATTTCTCCAAAGTTCTCTGTGTTTAACAACCGGCAGTTTATTTACTTAATAATGAAATAGTGTACATATTATTTGCAGTAACATTAGAGGGTAGAAGAACTGGTTGGTTAATTCTAACTGCAGTTATTGAAATTGCCCTCTGTGAATTCAAACAACCCACCCTCTTACTTTGCTTGCTGTCAGGTGATCCCAATGACCTTTTTTGCTTTCTTAATTTCTGGCAGCAGAAATATTCTGTTCCTTAGGGGAAAAAAACCCAGGCCTAGTTATGAACCAAAGGGTTTTTTTTTTTCTCAATCCATACTAGAGTTTCCATAGGCATCTTTTTCAAATCTAGAGGTTGTGGGTGCTGTAACACTGGAGGTTTCAAAGGAGAGAAAACCATTTGTCTGAAATGGTACAGGGTTTCCTGCTTGAATGGGAGGTTGGAGTGGAAGACCTCCAAACTCCCTTCTAGCTCTGTTAATTCTGTTAAAACCACTTTGCTAGCTTTAACAGAGTGATTATAATAAAACTTCATCACTATTAAATTGACCAGCCTTAGAATGAAAGTCAAGATTCCAAGCACATCTCTTGGGATCATAACCTTATTCTCTGGCTTGGCAAGATCACCACTGGGTAGCGGGACAGTGATAAACTAGTAGAATTCCCAACCTCCTTAGTGTACACCATACAATAAACTTGTGTTCTCAACTTGAATCCCACTCCCATGCCCACCATGTTTTTTTTGGCAACAACATGAAAGGGATTTCCCATTCTTATTTCCCATGATGTTTTAGGTGTCCCATCTAGCCTTTCATCTTGGTTTTTTTCCCTTGTTTCCCACCCAAATGCTGGTTCTGAGCTACAAAGGGGTTGCCAGTTAGCTGGTCTTTTATCACCAAGTGCATAAACTGAAAATTACTACTATGATAGATGGGAATTCTGAAGCAGAGGGAATCCCTATAACAGTGGTGGCAAACCTGTGGCAAGCGTGCCAGAGGTGGCACTCAGAGCCCTCTCTGTGGGCATTTGCACTGTCACCTCAGCTCAGCTCCGCCATATTTCTTTGTGGCATTTCTCATCATTGCTTGCATGGAAACAGAAGTTTCCCTGTAATGATGAAACAGAAGCTCACGAAAGAAAAAGATCTCGACTCTTGCAGAGTTGCCCGTGTTGTGATACCACACCTTCCACCGGCCAGCTGGTGTTCAGGTTTCCGGCACGCACTGGCCAGCTGGTACACAGGTTTCTGGCTGCAAGCCTTGCAGTTTGGGCACTTGGCCCCTAAAAGGTTCGCCATCATTGCCCTATGACATTACAGCAACTCTTTTTAAACCTGAAATGTGTGCTGAAATGATACAAAATAAAATTATAATTAAATGAGTATGGTGCATTTCTTTTCAACCTGAGTTGCATAAAATGAATAAATCATGTGATCATAAACTCACATAAGACAGAAAGGTTCTTCTGGACTGATCTGGTATTTAGCTACTACATTGTAAGGGCTAATTGCAGGAGAAAAAAAATCCACCAGAGACTTCTAGGGACATGCTGAAGAAATCATGAAAATACAGCTTGGTTTATCCTCTTCATAAAATGGTGTTTTCTGTTTCCAAAACACTATCTTTCCTTTCCTTTGGCCATATTGCCAGGAGGGTGAATTTCTCTTTAATCATCTTGTCTATTTTAACTTGAATTCCTAATCTGTCTTTTACGGTACTGATTTTGATAAGTTGGGCTATTTTTTTCCTTTTGTGTAAAGACAGATGCAAAGAATGAATTAAGCAGTTCTGCTTTCTCTCTGCTGCCTGTCACCTCCTTGCCATCTTTTCCCATTAGTAGACAGATCACTTCCTTGACTTTTTTTTCTTATTTTTTTTTACATGTTGAAAGAAACTTTTTGTTTTTGACATTTGTTGCAAGTCTTAGTTCATTCTGAACTTTGGCTTTCCTGACTTTCTTTGCAGATTCAGAACTATACAAGATATGGGGAAAAATGTGTTGCATTTTTAGAGAAAATAAAAAATTACTGAGTTAAAATGCAAGTAAATGAAATTGAAACTGATTAATTTGATTAGGGTTTAAATACATACACTGTTATTTCTGGTAATTCTTAATGGACTTTTGCTTATTAAGCTTGAATGACGAGTCTTTATACTTTATTTATAGATAAGAGATACAGGAAGAGATTTTTGAAATGCTACCTTGTTTCTCCGAAAGGACGACCCACCTTGAAAAGAAGCCCTGTCACGTTTTTGAGCACATGAGATCAAATTAAGCCCCAGCTACAAAATTAGCCCTAATTAAGACCCTGCTCATCCCGAGGTACAGGGCGTGAGGCGAGACACCCAGGTAAAAAATAAGCTAGGATGGGGAATGGGGGGTGGAGCTGCCCTACTTACCAGGCCTTGCATACCCCAACACCTGTCACACTCTCTTCTGTGTCTGCTTGTTCTGGAGCCCCTTGTCGCCACTCGCACGCATTACCCTGGCCTCCATTTTGCCTTCAGATGCCTTCCAGAAAGCCCTCTGCAACTGATAATAAAGCGCCAAGGTGATTCGGAGCTCTGTTATTGGCTGCAGAGGGCTTTCCGGAAGGCATCTGAAGGCAAAACGGAAGCCGGGGCAATGCATGCAAGTTGCAGCAAGTGGCTGCTGAAGAAGGAGGCCAGCAGTGGGCTCCTGCTTGGTGGGGTGTGGGTGTCACCACCACCATGAGATGAGTCAATAATTAGAACCCTCCAAAAAGAAGGCCTAGCCATTTTTTCAGGGGTCAAAAGAAAATAAGACCCGGCCTTCTTTTTGGAGAAACATGGTAGAGAAGATGATAAGTTATTAAAATGTTTGCATTTGTATTGATGAGAGGATTGTAATTATTTCTTTATCTTTTTTCTTTGCCTCCCCCTTTTTTCTTTACGCTTTTCAATTTTTCTCTTTTTATATTTTCTATTAGTTTTTCATCTCTGTATTTTTAAATTCTTAAATTTTTATAAAAAAACACTTAATCTTCCATAGAGTCAATATCATCAATTAAATATTCCATACCAATCCTTTGTAGGAGAAGAGCAGACAGATCAGGGGCTGCAATTAAGCAAGTCATCAGCCTAGAATTGTTATATTCTCACAAATGGTTCAAGTCCAACCCCTCTTGAATTATTTTGACCTTATCAGGTACCAATGTAATATTGTACATTAGTTGACTAAATTCTTGTGTATAGGTGGTAGAACTTATATGTGATCCTGATCTTCATCCTTGTCAATAATATCTTCATTCTGAAAATATTAGACCACTTAGCATATTGTTATCCAGTATGTAATAATGCTATTTGGGAAAGATGCGTTAAAAACCCATCTCTTCCAGCTAGCTGGTCTGGCCTGATACCTCAGGGTCAAATTTAATTTGTTAAGTTAGTTGTAATTTTAAATTTTAAATTTAATTCATTTTAATTGTTGATTTTAATACTAAACTAATCTAATTTTAAATTATCAGCTTTATATAA